>PVJS01029909.1:0-24454 GCA_004027185.1 Glis glis
ATTGAGGCTAAAGTGGCGGTTGCCATTTCTGGCAGCAATTCAGGCTGCTGTTTCTGCCAGCAGTTGTCTCCGTCATCAAGCGGCTATTACCTGTAATAAGTAACCTGCACCAAAGTTTTACACTGAAGAAATTACAGGGCAATGGAAGCATTTACCCTGAAATGTGGACTGTAAAAGAAGAGCAGGTGTGAGAATGTGAAGCCCATGCTGTCAGGAGAGTGATCAAAGAAGACCCTTCAGCCAAAAATCCCAGCAGCTCACAAAAGAATTGAGAAGTCACGCAGAAGGACAGGAAAAGCCAAAAGGGAATGAAGCAAACATTTTCCATGTCACGCCGGGGCTGGTTATGAAGTTAATAATCTAACAGGTGCCATAGATGCAGGAGATTTTCAAGAGACCCAGATAAGGGCTGAGTCTCTGGAAAACAAGGACTTTCAGCGGAATCTGTCCATGCTTATAGATTTGCATGACATAACAAAATTATGCTGGGGGAGAGAAGGCAGGGAGCTAACCCACCAGGTGTGCAAACGGCCCCAGGGCTGGCACCAGATGGGGAGATTTATCTAATCTCATTTTCCATACCTTGTTTTAAAACCCAAAATACCATGATTAAAACTGCATAGATGAAGGGAGGGAGGAGGGGTGCTGAAGACAGAAGAGGCAAATAGAATACCTCCTGTGCTTCCGCCTTTGGCACTTATCACTTATCCAGGACTTGTTTACAATCTCCCTAATGAAGAATTCGCTCTTAAAAAAATCACTCCTCCGTCAATTGAACAAAACCAGTTGTGAAACCTTCCAAATTAAGAAACCGTACACACCGGTTCTTTCTTTGCAAAGCCATTTGTTTGCTATCATGTCAGCTCCACGCAAGCCAAGACTGCTTGCAGATTTTTCTGTCCGCCCCCACAGCCACCATTAGAGAAAACCCCACCTATGTTTCCCTTGCACAACATCGCTCATTCAGCCCAGAGAGCTCGACTGCAATCGTGGGAGTCGTGTCTGCCAAAGTAGACAGCTTTCATGTGAAATAATAACAGGGCAGGCACACAAATGAAAGAGCATCTGCCAGCTCTGCGGAGTCCACCAGAAATCAAGAATTGAGGCTTCCAGGACAAAGGGGTGCAGTGCAAGAGGCTTCGATGGTGGTTCGGATCACGAACCAAGAAAAAAACCAAAACAGAGGAAGACGGGAAGGAGGGAGAGAATTGAGAGGCGCAGGAGCTAACTTCCCCTTCCTGAGAAAGTGGCCCCATTGAGAAGACAAACTGTGCAACCTGGCATTTTCAAGTAAATGACCCTTGGCTCTGGCTTGTGCGGCGTTACAAGAAAAGCCACAGCAATGTACCGAGTAAATAACATTCCAGACATACTGCTGGCAGCGGTTCACCCTTTTAGCTAAAACAAAACAGAAGCAACTTCAGGCCTCATAAACAGCCTGAGAGAGGAGCCTGCATGGGAAGGGCCCACCAGCCAGCGAGCGACAGCGTGGCACTGGATGGTACAGAGACTGGCTGGCGGACTGTCCACCCAGGCTAGGAAGACTTTGCCAGATAATGACTGAAGTCACAACTAGACTGTTCAGGAAGGGAAAGCCTCCACAGTCTGGGGAGACCTGGCGGCTGGCTGCTGCTTTGTCTCAGCCTGAAAGCCTCGCCAAAGGCCATTCGTGCAAATGTGAAAATCTGCGAGGGCCCCAGGAATGCACAGAAGCGTCCGCATGGGGGGCATGTCACCCTCCTGCACTTCAGGGTTTCCCCCTGAACAGTCCTTGCCTTCACCAGGACTCCCTTCTCCACCCTTCCCACCCTGCAGACACCACCTGGCCTGGTGCCTCTGGGACAGGCTGGGGCAGTTCCCACTCTCCCTCTGCAAGCCTACTGTCCTCTAAGGAAGACAGAAACTTAAACATCTCCCAGATGGGAAAGGAGAGTGCTAAACTTCATCGAAATGACCCTAGACACCAGGTTTGTCCTCTGAAGTTGAGTTTTACTCACTGCATCTTCTGAGGCTATTTCTCTAGGAAGGAAATTCCCCTCCCTCCCTCGTTTCCTTCTTTCGTTCCTTCCATGTGTTAGCAGGGACAGCACCCAGGGGTGTTCTGCCTCTGAGCTATACCCCCAGCCCTATTTTATTTTCTATTTTGAAACAGGGTCTCAGCTAGGCGTGGTGGCACATGCCTGTAATCCCAGTACTTGGGAGGTTGCGACAGGAGGACTGCAGGTTAAAGGACAGCCTCAGCGACATAGCAAGACCCGGTTTCAAATAAAAAAAAAGGAAAAGAAATTTTTTTTTAAAAAAGGAAAGAAACGAAACAGGGTTTTTACACTCATTACCACAGGCTGGCCTCAAACCTGTGATCCTTCTGTCTCAGCTTCCCAAGTACTAGGATTAAATTAAACTTTAAAAATTAATTAAAATCAACTAGAAACATGGGGTTTTTGACAACCTTTCTCAAGGGTGTTGGCAAACTTTTGACATAAAAGGATCAATAAAATATTCTTTCAAGGAGAAAGTTCTTTTTAACCCTAAATGTCAGAATTTCTCAGAGTAAATAAAAATAGAAAGTATATAGATTTTTTTTTGGTAGTACTGGAGATTGAGCCCAGAGACCTTCTACCTCTGAACTACATGCCCAGCCCTGTTTTATTTTTTTATTTTGAAACAGGGTCTCACTAAGTTGCTGAGGCTGGTCGCGAACCTGTGGTCCTCCTGTCTCAGCTTCCCAAGTACTGGGATTACAGGTGCCCATACAACACCCATCTGGTAAGTAGACTTTTTTGTATGTGTGTGTGGTACTGGGGATTGAACCCAGGAGAATTCTACCTCCAAGCTACACCCCAGTCCTATTTTTTTATTATTATTTTTATTTTGAAACAAGGTCTCGATAGGTTGCTGAGAGTCTCACTACTTGCTGAGGCTACCCTCGAACCTGCAATCCTCCTGTTTCAGCCTCTCAAGTACTGGGATTACAGGCGTGTGCCACCATGCCTAGCTGTAAGTAGACTTTTTTGTGTGTGTGGTACTGGGGATGGAATCCAGGGGCATTCTACCTCTGAGCTACACTCCCAGCCCTATTTTTATTTTAATTTGAAACAGGGTCTCGCTAAGTAGATGAGTCTCACTACTTGCTGAGGCTGTCCTCCCAAGAACTAGGATTACAAGCATGTGTCACCACTCCCAGCCCAGCTAAGTAGACTTTTTTAATCTTTTTTTGCAGTACTGGGGATTGAACCCAGAGGTATTCTACCTGCAAGATACATCCCCAGTTCTATTTTATTCCTTATTTTGAAACAGAGTTTCACTAAGTTGAGGAGGGTCTCACTAAATTTCTGAGTCTGGCCGTGAACCTGCAATTCTCCTGTCTCAGCCTCCCAAGTACTGGTATTACAAGCGTGTGCCACCACACCTGGCTTAATCACTTTTTTAAAAAACTGCTTTTCTTCAACAGCAAATGAAGGAAAGTATGGTAACATTCTTAAGCTAATTTCAAGGGTAATATTAAATATCTCTTTACTAACAGATAATCTACCCCGTGTCCACCTTCAAAACAGAAGAACGTTTACAGTTTTCTACTCCTACCCTAACCTTGATATATGGGTCCACTCCCAGGCGCCGCACACATTCCTGCATTCTCAAATCTTATTCATGGTCCTGATCAGCCAGCTGGTTATCAGTCTTCACCCTGACAAGGCCTGGTTGGAAAAGGGGTTTCTTCTTTTTTCCCCCCCTGAAAGGGTCTGTTGTCAACTGAGTCTACAAATGCCAACTATGAATTTACCATCATTACAGAGGATGCAAGATAATACTTCATAACATCTTCATCCTAAAATTTTTTTTTTTAAAAATCACGGATGGGCAGGAAAGCACTGTTTTAAATGTCAGATAGCACGAGCCCTCTTGCTTGAATTCTCCAGCACACACTCTCTTCGCTTTGCTTGGTGGAGGAGGGAGGGGATGGGGGCATGCGTTGTCATTCTTCCTCGGGAGCCTACCGCGCGGCAGAGGCTGTCTCCTCCTCAGAGTAGGACTGTGGCCTGCTCCTCAATATTAAAAACATCATGTCTGGTCTGTAAACAGTTCCTCAAGACTGTTCCTTAATGCTACTGACCCACCCAGATTAGAATGCTGTGTCCATTAATTTAAAACATGCCTTGAGCAGAGGAGGAAGGAGAGCCCTCATCACTCCAGGAGCTGCTCAGACCCTTCGGGAGGAATTCAATTTGGAACGGAAATGGAGAATTTCATCAGATCTTAAGTAGGAGCTGGTGTTTGATTTATTTCTGCTTTTCCCAGGGAGACCTGACCAGTGCAGCCCATCTTGCTGCTCAGGGAGCAATCTAGCACTTAGCAGCTCCAGCAGGTTGCACAGGAGGGGCTGGGGACAGGAAACGGCCTTCAGCTGATCCCAATTCCCCTCCTGAGAGCAAATTCACTTTTCCTACAGATCCTCAGGAGGTGTCATATGGACATATTTATCAAGCTTGAACTTCTTGTGGGTTTAACCTGGCTCACAATTTCAAACACACACGGAGCCCGCTATCCTCTGACGGAGAGGAAGAAAGATCCTAGAGAGGGAAAGCTGGACGGTTCTACGAGTCTGAGAATCATGCGAAAGCAACTTTTGCTTGTGTGACTTAATTACACTCATGGTCAGGAAGAACACATCCTCAGCTGGAGGAGAACAGACCCTCACTGCCCCTCCCTTAGGTTCATAAGGTGTGAGGTGATACACGCTGGCATGTTAGCGATGCATTTGTCCCTTGCCTTTACTCCCTTTCCAGGCTGCAGCCTAATGTCGGGGATGCATCTGTTTCTTGAAAGCAAAGAGGTGGCCCAGATGACCCAGCAAGAACCTCCCCCTCTGCAGACTGCCCAAAAGGGACCGGTCATGTCCCAAGTTCCTCACCGGCATCCCTCTGCAGCCACACAGTATACTGGTGAAACTAGAGGCTTAGAAGATAAGCAAATTATCTTTTGGGATATGGGATTTTCAGTAGCCGAAGGTAGACACTGGTTCTAAAACTTGGAAGAAAACTTGCTACATGTGATCAATGTTTAAGGGTATCTAGGTTTGGGAGAAAAGGCTAATGTTAGCAAAGTTTTCTTTTAAAGATTCTTTAAAAAACAGTAAAATATCTACTTATTTACCAGAATGAATTTTGACTCAAACTGCCAATGTGGTGCCGGGTGTGGTGGCGCACGCTTGTAATCCCAGTACTTGGGAGGCTGAGACAGGAGGATCCAGGTTCACAGCCAGCCTCAGCTACTTAGTGAGGCCTCCGCAACTTAGTGAGACCCTGTTTCAAAATAAAGAATAAAAAATAGGGCTGGGGTGTAGCCTGGAGGTAGAATGCCCCTGGGTTCAATCCCTAGTTCTGCAAAAAAAAAAAACCAAAAAAAAAAAAAAAACAAACCTGCCAACATGACTGGCAGAGAGACTAAGGGAAGTCCCAGGGCTACATTCCATACACTTGTACCAAAACCACATCCTTTCTAAGGACTCACATTGCTTGAGTGTGTGCTACGTGCTAAACTAGACACATATGTGATCTCACTACTCCATGATCTCAGGAGATAAGTTTATGATCCCATTTTATAGATGATGAAAGTGAACACAGAGAGGCGAAGTTACTAGGCCAAGGTCACGCTGCTGGCAGGTAACAGGACGAGTATGTGAACTCATGTGGTCTTGACTGGGAAGCCTTGCTCTTCTGCCCCACTCTGCCGAGGGCTGCTGGGCTTAGACCTGTGACTTCTAGACTCCCATCCCTGCGAGTCAGCGCAAGCCCAGTGGTGCGATGACCAGTGATCCCCCAGGTGCTCTGCTTTCAGAGTCCACCAAAGGTAAGCCGCCAGGCACACCCTGGGACGTCTGCTCCCTAAATCTACATCACAGCCAGAACTGGCCCAAGGGTGCCAGGCCTTTTGATCAGCAATGCTTTAGCTTCTTCCTGGTGAGAAGGAGGGTAGAGAAGGAGGAGGAGAAGGGCAGAATCAGGGGATCAACACTACTCCACTGCTGATGCCCCCAAAGAGCCTAAATTCCTGAACGCAACACCTTGTTCTTCACAACCCTGTCCTATGCTGGGAGTCCCTAGTGGGTCACCATAAGAGCATGCTCTAGACAAACAGGTGCAGGAGTATTCAGGTCAGTTCCTAGTGTATGACTCCAGAGGCCCTGGAAGGACGACATGCCAGTCTGCTTCTCCTGGCCTATATATATATATTTTTTTTTTCGGTACCGGGGATTGAACCCAGTGGAGTTCTACCTCCGCGCTACACCCCTGGCCCTATTTTTTATACTTTATTTTGAAACCGGGTCTCACGAAGTTGCGAAGGGCCTCACTAAGGAGAGAGAGAGAGAGAGAGAGAGAGAGGGAGAGAGAGAGCGAGCGAGCGAGCTGAGGCTGGCCGCGAACCTGGATCCTCCGGTCTCTGCCTCCCAAAGTACTGGGATTACAAGCGTGCACCACCATGCCCGGCCCACCTATATTTTTTGTTGAATGATACTGACTGGGGACTGAACCCAGGGCATTCTACCTCTTAGCCACACCCCCAGCCTTTTTAATTTTTTATTTTGAAACAAGGTCTTGCTAAGTTGCTGAGGCTGGCCTCCTGTCTCAGCCTCCCATGTACTGGGATGACAGGGCTGTGCCACCATACCCAACTCCTCCCATCTCTTTTAACTAAAGCATGATAATCTTTCCAAGTAGACATGGCTTAAAGCACCTCACAAACTCAATGGGCTGCAGAAGCCAAGAAGATAACAAAATCAGGGCCTTGGATAGTGAGGGACATGGGTGTGTTGAGGGCATTAGATAAGGAGATGCAGGAGTTAAAAAAAAGAAGTGATGGGGGTAGGATAAGGAGATGAGGAAGCAGATAATGAAATGGAGGAAATAGGTAAAGATATGGGGAAGCAGATGATGAGATGAAGGAAGTAGATAAAAAGAATAAGGAAACAGATAAGGAGAGAAGATAAGTAAAAGAACAACAGGAGAGAAGATAACAAAAGGTAGAAGCAGACAGAGAAGTGGCACAGATAATAAAGGAGGGAAAGAGGCAAAACAGGGAAGGCCAGCAACAGAAGGAAGGAAACAGAAAACAAGCAAAGAAAGTAGCTAACTAGGTAATGGAAGCAAGTAATGAGATTAGGGAAGTGGAAGTGGTAATATGGGGAAGTAGGTGGCTAGAGGAAGGAAGCCGAGCCAGGCGTGGTGGCGCACGCTTGTAATTCCAGTACTTGGGAGGCAGAGACCGGAGGATCCAGGTTCGAGGCCAGCCTCAGCTACTTAGCGAGGCCCTCTGCAACTATTTTGAAACCAGGTTTCAAAATAAAGTATAAAAAATAGGGCCGGGGGTGTAGCTTGGAGGTAGAATGGCCCTGGGTTCAATCCCCGGTTCCGAAAATAAAAAAGGAAGTCGATAATGATAGGGACGGGACACTTTTTTTTTGGTACTGGGGACTGAACCCTGGGGCAGTCTACCTCTGAGTTATACCCCCGGCCCCTTTTAAAAACTCATTCATTCATTCATTCATTATATTTTGAAACAGGATCTCACTAAGTTACTGAGAGTCTCACCAAGGTGCTGAGGCTGGCCTCAAACTTGCAATCCTTGTGTCTTAGCTTCCTGAGTACTGGGATTACAGGCATGCATCACAATTTTTCAAAACACTAGGCCAAGGCTTAGGAGCTCCAAGTTTGTAATATCCATTTAACTCCTAAATTATCTTAGGAGAAGCATGGTATGGGTTCATTTTACACAGAGGGGTAAATGACTGATACCTGGATCCTATCAGGGTTGGAGGTGACACTCCTGGGAGACAGAGAAGGCTATGAAGCAGAGCATAGACCACCATGGTGAGGAGAAAGGGCTCCTACTGAGGATCCAGGAAGGAAAAGGGGCCGGGGACACAAAAGCATTGTCGCCAGCCTTATAATTTGGTTTCGTATTGCCTTGGTCTACTGCTAACAGGAAAAACTGGCACAGCAGTGACAAAACACAAAGACCATTTGACTAGAAAACACAGAGATGCCCGGCTCAGTGGCAGTCCTGCAGGCTGGACAGTGGCCTACAGAGCGACAGACACGTCATTTTTGACCCAACCCTGTGTGCCCCACGGCAATGTTAGGGCTCAACCCCAGGGGAGTGGTTACACCTCTCTGGGGCCACCCTGCCTTGGGAAGGCAGCAGGGGTTAGTACCTGGTGGTTATGCTCATCTAAAAAGTTCAGTGAGCCAGGTGTGAGGGTGCACACCTGTAATCCTTGACTTAGGAGGCTGAGACAGGAGGATTGCAGGTTCAAGGCCAGCCTTAGCAATATAGCAAGACCCTCAGCAACTGAGCAATACCATGTTTCAAAATAAAAAAAAAATACGTAGGGATGAGGGTGTAGCTTAGAGGTAGAATGCCCCTGGGTTCAATCCCCAGCACCAAAACATTTAAAAATAAAAAAAAAATAAAAAGCTCAATGAAGCTGCATGTGAATGCCAAAGAATTAGAGGCAAAACAACTATTTGACTGAATTTTCCAACTTGATTTGGACTCTTTTTCCTCTCTGAATCTTCAAGAACATGTTCTGCCTAAGAAGTCGCTGGATTCTCATAGATGAGGTCAGAGGAACCACTTTTTATTGAAGTTACTGAGCATTCTGGTAACTATATGTCTTAGATATCGGGGACACACCCGTAGCCACACTGAACAAATATTTATTGCAGCTGAACATGTCTTTTGAATCATCTCTACATTACTCATGAACTGAAAGCTGTACATTTTCTGCTGGATCTGGAGAACTCCCCTGGTACATAAGTAATTATCAATTAGAACCTGTTGGCAGTCTCCACTGGAGCACACGTACGACCAAATGTGATTATCTCCACCCGCGGCCCCACCCGCCCTCCCCAACCAGGGCGATGATGTTTGTTCCCATAAAAAGAGCTAATAAAATTAACCTCCACTGTGGTACAGGGAAAATCTTTATTTAATAAAATAATACATTTTGCTTCATTCCCAGAACAGCAATAAAATGGCGTGACTGAGAATCATCGTAGCTCATCCAGTGGGTTTTCACTGCGCGTACGAGTCTGTCATCTGTGGCCATGTGCAAGCTGCTCTCGTGAAGGGACATGTTTGAGCAGCTTGCAATCACCCTCAACAAGAACAGTTTGGTGACTGGTTTCCTTTGAAATACACTCCTTGGATCCACAAATCAAGCTTTCCCATTTCTCTTGTCTAGAAAAAGCAGCTGCGGGGATTTCCCAGAGTACTTAGGAATTTAATTGGTGAGGGAGGCACCGGTTGTTCCCACAGCTGAGAGCAGGCATCCGAGCCCTTGTCTGGCACTCTGGGATTCCAAAGACCTGAGATAGAGTCAGAAATATATTTCAGTGTCCTGCCAGGGGCTGGCAAAGATGCACATGAAGGAGAAAGGCCGGTCTGCACGGCAATAGGCCTGAATGCAGCCATTGCAGACTGATAGAGAGTTCTGGAAGGAAATTGTTGATGGGAAGGAAAGTGCAGGTTTCTCCTGCCAGATGGTCACACCATCAGCAAGCTTTCAAAGCATGAGGTTATGTAAGGTAGGAAGAAGCCCCGGCACTGCCCTGGTATAGGCATCAGAATCAGTCCTGTAACTAAATAGAGGGGACACCCAAGGATCGAGATGTGCAGGAAGACGAGCCCACGTGCACCGTGACAGTGGAAACGGTGAGAAAGATGATGGTGGAGGAGGAGAAGGAAAGTAAAATTGTGATCGCAAGCACTTGGACACCACTCACTCTCTCCCAGGCAATGCACCGAATGTTTTATCCTCATCAACTCACTCGATTCTAACAAAAATGCTATGCGGGAGAAATTGTTATTATCCCCATTTTACACATAAATAGACGAAGCCACAGAGGTTACATCACTCATCTCAGATCCCATAGTTAAGGTGTGTGAAAGCTGATGCAAACCAAGTGGCCTGGCTCATAGATGTGTTTTGTTTCATCAGTACCGGGGCATATCGGAATCTCCTGGGAGGTGAGGTTGCTGGATAAAAAAACAGGACCATCAGTTAAGTTTGAATTTCAGATAAGCAATGAATAATTTTTTAGTGTATGTTCCATGCAATATTTGGTAAAATCGGCAACCCTCCCTGGTGGGTTTATTATAAGATTACTAGGACTTACCTCAGGGGGCCTGGGAATGTGCATTTGATGAAACACCCACAGGATGCCGATGTTGCTGGTCTGGGGACCATACTCTGAGAGCCATCAATCTACACAGTGGTGGCTCCATAGCACTAACTTAAAAAAAAAAATCCTGTGCCAAAATTTGTGAGATTTTTCTTAGAAATCACGATTTTCAAACTATACTGAAAATTTAAAGATTTGGCCACACTATTCCCATATTCTTATGTGACCATCACAACTAAATAGCAGCTGGCCCCTTTAAAGAGGGCTTAGAGGCAGGCATGGTGGCACACACTTGTAATCCCAGTACTTGGGAGGCTGAGACCGGAGTATCCAGGTTCGCAGCCAGCCTCAGCTACTTAGTAAGGCCCTCCACAACTTAGTGAGACCCTGTTTCAAAATAAAGAATAAAAAATAGGGCTGGGAGTGTAGCTCAGAGGTAGAATGCCCCTGGGTTCAATCCCCAGTGTTAAAAAATAAAAAATAAAAAATAAAAAATAAATAAATAGGGCTTAGGCTGGGTATGGTGGCACATGCCTGTAACTCTAGTACTTGGGAGGTTGAGACAGGAGGATCACAGGTTTGAGGACAGCCTCAGCAACTTAGCAAGACCCTGTTTCAAATACAAAATAAAATAGGGCTAGGGTGCAGCTCAGAGGTAGAATGCCCTGGGTTCAATCCCCAGCACCACAAAAATAAATACACACATATATAAAGAGGGCTTGGGCCTTCCAGTTTGCTGCGGTCCCTATCACTGAGTGCCCTCCTATCTCTAACTGTACTTGTCATTTATACTCATGCGTGCTTTTTTTTAATATAGCAGGATTAAAAGAGATGTGAATGTTTAACCTCATTTAAACATTACACAATGTATGTCTACAGAAACATCACACACTACCCCATTAATACATACAATTTTTATGTATCCACTAAAAATAAATTTAATTTAAATAAAAAATAGAAAAAAATGAAATATTCCTTATACTCATGTCTTCATCAAGAGTAGACAGAGAAAAGCTGGGCGTGGTGGTGCACGCCTGTAATCCCAGTACTTGGGAGGATGCGATAGGAGGATCACAGGTGTGAGGACAGCGAGGCAACTTAGTGAGAACCTTAGCAACTTAGCAACATCCTGTTTCAAAAGAAAAAATAAAATAGGGCTGGGAGTGTAGCTCAGAGGTAGAATGCTCCTGGGCTCAATGCCTAGTACCACAAAACAATAACAACAACAAAAATAGAGAAGACCCAATGTTTTTTAGAGCATGTTCCATCCCTTCCTAATTTATGTTTGCTGCCTGACCGTTTATAGGCATTTATATTCAACCTCTTGTTTAGTCTTTATGAAAGATTCTACTATCACCGTTGTTTATATCATGAATGATTTAGCAAACTCCTGCTTCATGGAGAGGGCAAAGACACAAACTTCAGCCTAGATCAGGTCTGTCACTATAAGTTCCATATTACCAGGGGTAGAATTAATTAGGCTTATTGTATTTTTGAAATCCAAACACAGTTTCAGTTATTAGTAGCCACTAATGGCTTATAATGAAGGCAGAGCTTGTTAAGTAAGCAAACAACTGACGTGTTTGTTTAAAGCGTAAATAGAAAAAAAATCATGAATTAAGTGAATGAATTCACCGATTGTTCTCCAGTGGCTCTAAAGGAACATTCTGCTGCCACAATATACATCACCACCTTTGTTAAAAGGATTAGCCTGCTGCAGTTATCTTCATCTGGTCAGAGATCTTCTTAGAGGTCCCTTATAAAGTAAACATCTCTCTTAATTTCTGACTGTGCTCATCTGTGGTGCCACTAAGATAAGGGATCCCCTGGCTATGAGGATTCGTAAACAACTGGGCTTCACGGACAACAGCTATGTTTACTAATCCCAAACTGTGACTGCATAGATAGAACAGCGCAGCATGCTCACGCAGATCGAGGGACAATATGCCTCATATTTTCCAGGGTAGTCCTAGAAAGTATGGGACAGATGGTCATTCTCAGAGGTATTCAACTTAACAGCATTCCCCTTTAAAAGGTAATAAACCTCAACAGAAACAAAAACAAATAAAAGGTTTGCTCTCCAAAGTCTCCTGGTTTTAACTAACCTTTTCATTTGAAATTACAAGCCCTATATTTCTTCTCCCCAACTGGATTGCATTAGCTTTACTGGAGAGCTACAGCTAACTCCCATTTCTCTGGATGGCTCCTTGATTCCTCATCCCTTGGATGTGTTCACCATGGTGAAAGTGTGGGCGAGGATCACAGGAATTCCTTCCCTTCTAAATAATTCTTCCTGCCCACGTCCCCATTCCTGGGTGGTTGCCTTCTTGTGATCTGAAAGGCACCCAGATCTGCTGGAATATATTCAGCAGCAAGTACCAGAAAAGACGACTAGCTGGCACACACTGGAAAGGCCTCCTTTCCCAAAGGAGGCCTCTGGGGGAGGGTGGGGACTGGGGTTCAGTGACTTCCCACTGCAGTCATACTCTGCCCCTTTCTATCTCCCCACTCCTCGTCCTTACCTTGTTCCCCTCTGTCCTTATACCTGCCACCTCCTGGTCACAAGTTGACCACTATGTCTCCAAGCATCATTTTCATGTCCACGTGAAGAAATGTGCAGGTGCCCTGCCAGCAGCATTGACACCTTCCATCTGGGAAACAAAACTTCTCCTAGGAAGCCATAGCCAATTTCTACTCTTTGGTTATCTCTCGCTATGAGGCAGCATGGGAGAGACCATCACCGGCACAGTCGCCAGCCTGCGATGGAGGCTGGACAAGGAGCTGAGTCCCACACGGGTGCCACCTCAGCCCAGCTCTCTTTCTCATAAATGACCATCATTCATTTGTTCATAAATCATAGTCAGCTCTTAGAATAAGAAGACTTTAGGAAGGCTAATACACTAAAATAGCTCACACTGAAGTGTTAGTAATACATCACATTATGTCTTTATAGACAGGAGGCATTCTCAACATGTAGGCTAGGGACGGGCAAGCAAGGGAACTTCAAGGAAATGTTCTATTTCCCAACTTATCCTGATGCTGACTGGCATCTGGATTTTTTTTTTTTTTTTGCAGTACCAGGGATTGAACCCAGGGGCGTTCTACCTCCGCGCTACACCCCCAGCCCTATTTTTTTTCCTTTATTCTGAAACCGGGTCTCACGAAGTTGCAGAAGGCCTCACTAGGTAGGTGGGGAGAGAGAGAGAGAGAGAGAGAGAGAGAGAGAGCTGAGGCTGGCCGTGAACCCGGATCCTCGGGTCTCCGCCTCCCAAAGTACTGGGATTACAAGCGTGCGCCGCCACGCCCGGCGGGCATCTGGATTTTCATTTTACCCTCTCACCCTCCACAGAAGACCAAAAACATAGTAACGCTAAAGGCAGTCCTATGTATCACAGTCGTTTTTTGTTTGTTTGTGTGTGTGGTACTGGGGATTGAATCCAGGGACATTCTACCTCTGAGCTCTACCCCCAGCCCTATTTTATTTTTTATTTGGAAGCAGGGTCATGCTAGGTTGATAAGAGTCTCACTACTTGCTGAGGCTGTTCTCGAACCTACAATCTTCCTGTCTTAGCCTCCCAAGTACTGGGGATTAGAGGCATGAGCCGCCATGTCCAGCTTGTATCATGGTAGTTTTAAGAACGCAGGCTTTAGGCATAGAGCCCTGGGTTCAACTCCTGGCTCTCCTACTCACGAGTTTCGTCACCATATTAGCTCCCTAGAGCTGCTGTACCAAATTACCACAGACTTATTCACTTAAAACAACACAAATATATTATTCTATAGTTATGTAGGTCAGAAGTCTGACAAAGGTATCACTGGACTAAGATCCATGCTGCTGGAATTTGGAGAGTGTGTGTGTGTGTGTGTGTGTGTGTGTGTGTGTGTGTGTGTTGGGTTGGAGGTGACTGGAAGGAGATACAGGCCTTCTAGGATGTTGATCATCCTGCGCTTCTTGGTCAGGGAGCTAGTTACAGAGATGTGTTCAGTGTGAACATTCAATAAACTACATACTTAAGATATACACCTCTCAGGCAGGCGTGGTGGTACATGCCTATAATCCCAGTACTGAGACAGGAGGATTGCAGGCTCGAGACCAGCCTCTGCAACTTAGCCAGACCCTCAGCAACCTAGTAAGACCCTGTTTCAAAATAAAAATAATAAACAAATAAAAAGAGTATACACTTCTCTGCCTGTATTACACTTCAGTGAAATGATAAGAACAACCAGACATACAAACAAATACCCTGGGGATTCTCAATCTCCTCCATGGGGAAACTGGGGTGAAGATGAAGTCAAGCCCTATCAGTAAGGACAGAAATGAACCAGGGTAGCCTGCCACCTGTTCCTTTGAGTTATCGTACTCGAGGCCAATTTCTAATGCTAATTGCATGCAGTTTTTAAAGCTCTTGAGGAAAAGTTGTTTTTTCTTTTGAATTTGCTTTTGCCATAGAGTCACACTCCTACTGCGAGTGAAAGTTACCTTATATCCTTCAGACACACCTGTAAAAACAGAACCGATGCTGTCATAGAGCCCCTGCTTCATTTTCTTTCAGACACAGTGAAACACATGCCACCATCATAAACCCCTTTTCCATCCTGGCCAGCTGGGCAACCACATTATGACTGAAATGACATCATTCAGCTACGGCATGGAGCCAGCAGCTGCTCTAAGAAACCTGGGAGCGGCCATGACAGTACGATGCGCACGCCACTGGACGATGGGTCCCACTCTTTCTGTTAGCAACCTGCTTTGCTCTTGCTATGTCATTTAAACAATGAAACTGTGACAGCTCCATCATCTGAGGTCATTGATCACCAGACAGTTCTCATCTCTGAAACTAACCACAGTGGCCAGAGATGTCCTGTTTCAAAACAGGGAAGACAAGAAGGGCGGGGAAGAAGAAGAGCTCAATTTATTTTATTTTATTTGTGTGGGGGGGTACTGGGGATTGAACCCTGGGGCATTCTACCTCTGGGCTAAATCTCTACTCCTATTTTGTTTTTTTTTTATTTTGAAACAGGCTTTCGCTAAGTTGCAGAGGCTATCCTGGAACCTGTGATCCTCCTGTCTCAGCCTCCTGAGTCCTAGAGTTAAAGGTATGCACAGCCGTGCCTGGCTAACAGCTTGTTTGGATGGAGGATTGGCAGTGAGGAGAAAAGGTAAGAATGTAGGGAGGACTGTCCAGGAGAAGAAATGTAGTCCAGGGGAAGAAGAGTGAACCTGGGACACGCAGGTCCAAGGCCTGCTCTGACCTGGCGTAAGGCAGTACTGCTGCATGATAACAGGAGGGAGCGGGCCTGGGGTGGAGAGGTGAGTCAGCACTGAGGTTGGGGAAGTCTTGGCGCTGGTTCTGGAATCCCTGGACACTCAGCTGAGAAGGGATCTCGGAGGCCCAGCACCTCTCCATTCTCCTATGAGAAAATGAAGGCATTTTTACTAAAAAATGTTTTATAGCTGGACATGGTGGCACATGCCTGTGATCCTAGAACTTGGGAGACTGAGACAGGAGGATTGCAGGTTCGAGGCCAGCCTCAGCAATTTAGTGAGACTCTCAGCAACTTAGTGAGACCTTCTTTCAAAATAAAAAATTAAAAGGGCTGAGGGTGTAGCTCAGAGGTAGAATGCCCCTGGGTTCAATCCCCAGTACCAACCTCCCACCCCCAAATGTTTTACAATATCCAGTCACAGCACTGCCAACAGAGACCCTTTGCCTGAAACTGGTGACTCTCCCTAAGCCAGAAACTTGTAGCAACTCAGGGCAGAAATGGGTTCTGTGATCCTCTGTAGCCATTCACAGATGCTACTTCTGAGATGGGCACTACACTGCCGCAGACACGGATTACTAAACTAAGATGTTAACCTTGATAATACTTGCCCCCCCCTTATGCCAACTAGGTTGCCCTTAAGGAAAGTTTTGGCACATCTTTTTATTTTATTTTTTGGTGGTTGTTATTCGCTGGTTTCATGTGGGAGGGAAATAACAACAAATAAGAAAAGGCAAACACTTCATACTATTTTCTAAGTATAAAAGGTGTCATGTTTTTCATAGTTCTATAACTACAATGCTTCATTTTTTTCTGTTGTTCTTTCATTCATTTTTTAGGGGTCCAAAAATACACGAGATGAATACATCCATGCACAAAAGGCCTGGCATAAAGAAAAACTAGATTATGCTGGAGTATCAATGTGTGTAACCTTAACTACAGCGTGTTTGCTTTTGCAAACACTGTAATGTATGAAATAAAATATTAATAGCCATTACCTCAGTTCTTCTGAGAACAGCCCTGAGTCACAGCTCTTGTGTGGTGTGATTTCCACACACGCACCTCACCAAGCGAATGCCCCTCACGTTATGAGGCTACGGGAGCCTCAGAGCAGGCAAGACCAGACCAAGGAGGTGTTTTTATTCCATCATGTCATGGGGAATGTTGCTTACTTTGGCGGCTAAGTTCAGGTCTCCTGAATTTATGCATTTTAAGACTAATCACCTAAAAATGTATGAGGAGAGATGGTGAAATATTTTTAACTTTGAAAAGAAAATATTAGAAAAAGATTAACATCTCTATTATTTGTCAGCAGCTAGATGTGCAACCACTCAGCTGAACTCTGACATTTGAAAGCACCAAAAGGGAAAAATATTTGTGTTAATGAGTATATTTACAATGCCTCATATTTATGCATTGCAAATGGATGTAATTAAATTTTTGAGCTTTGTGTGGATGGTGTTCAGTATTCCAAAGAATTTAGCTTGCCAGGGGCTTGAGGCAGGTCTGTTTTCCCCGCCTGTATTTGGCCAATGGTGTGTGTGTGTGTGTGTGTGTGTGTGTGTGTGTATGTGTGCATGTGCGCGTGTGTGCAAGCAGACACATGTGAGAGACTGGGGATTGAACCCAGGGACATTCTACCTCTGAGCTACATCCCCTGACCATGTTTACTCTTCATTTTAAAACAGGGTCTTGCTAAGTTGCTGAGGCTGGCCTCAAACCCCTGTCTCAGCCTCCCAAACACTGGAATAACAGGCATGCACCCCATGCCTAGCTAGCCACTCTTTTCTTGGTAAGTCTTAGGTTCTCAGTGACTTCAAAACTCAATGCCTGACGGGTCTGTGTAGGATGATGATACAGTTGAATTAAATGGAAGCGACACGCTCCCTCAGCACCTGGCACACAGTAAACAGCACAAATGTCAGCTCTGTTTTCTCATCCCCGCCTCTTGCACTCTCTTGTAGACTGATAAGTGCTTTCAGGTCAGTGTTTAGAATCGATACTTCAACTCTCCCAGGAGGTAGTATAATGCGAACATGATGCTTTTATTGGCAGGGGTGGGGTGGTGCAGTCTCCCTGGGGCCAAGGCTGAAGCAAAGCTCTCTGCTCCACACTCAGCAGCACGGCTCTTGGGCTACGCTGTTTCTTTAGGAGGCCCACCACACCAAGGTGTGTGTTTTAAATCTGTGCAATAAAATTTAGTGTGGTTGGAGTGGCGGTGGCGGATGGGAACCCACCCACAGGCAAATGACGTCAAAAAAACTAGAGGGAAACACTGGGCTCCTCTGTTCTCCAGAAGCTTCTGCTACGCTAAGCAACCTGAGAAGGCAGCTGACTTTCCATTAAAAGCAGCCACTTTGGCAGTCATCAGAGACAGACTGGTGTCTTCTACCTCCCCAAGCAGGAAAGTGGGAAATAATTTCCATAAGTTGGAAAGGAAGAAACCTGGAGTTCAAAGACTCTTAGAGCTGGACGGGAACTTGAAGGTCTTCTAGAGTAGCCTCTGCCTCCAAAGAGCAAAGACTCAGAGCAGGCCGGGGACTAAGCTTCCTCCCCCACACGTCCAGGGCGCTCACCCTCTCTGCCATGCTGTCTTCACAAAGCCAACTGCCTGAGCTGTGGCCAGCTGCGCAGACAGTGTCCTGCGCTCCAGTCTGCAGAGGGGTCGCTTTGCTCAGACGCAGGAGCTGCAGGGACAGCTGCCCGCATGCTGACACTGAGGCCAGAGACCTTGCTTGGGAAGCAGGTGTGTGTGTGTGTGTGTGTGTGTATGTGTGTGTGTGTGTGTGTGTGCGCGCGCGCACATGTGTGTATTTGTGTGCACCCATGAGTGGATGTGAGGGGCTCCGACCCAGGCAAGCCTTTCCCTCTCCTACCTCATTCCACAGAAAACAACCTGAATAGCGGGAATAGCGTTCCCTTCTGATGTCCAAGGCCAGCCAACACTGTCCACACACAAAAGGGGGGCTCCTTAAAACAGAGCAGTCCTGCCCATGCCAGGCCAGCTGCTGGGCCGCTCAGTTCTGGGAAAAAAGGACCATGAAGAGCAGGGTGTGGTGGCATACTCCTGTAATCCCAGGATGTGGGAGGCTGAGACTGGAGGATGGCAGGTTCAAGGTCAGCCTCGGCAACTCAGCAGAGCCCTTAGCAACCTAGCATGACCTTGTTTCAAAATAAAAAATAAAAAGGGCTGGGAGTGTAGCTCAGAGGTAGAATGCCTCTGGACTCAGGCCCAGTAAGGAAGGAAAGTAGGGAGGGAGGGAGGAAGGGTGGGAGGTTTAGAGGGAGGGGAAGGGAAGGACCCTGAGGTGCTGTGAGGGTCACCTGAGAAAGCACCAACAGGGCTGGTGCACTGTCCACACCTGGCTGCAACCACTCTGAGTCTTTGGGAAAAAACAATGGTGTCTGATTTAAAAACCCGTGACGTCACTCACAAAACTATCTTCCTTAGGAAATTAATGGTCCCACCTGTGATCTTCCCATGGGGAAATCACCCCATAAATAAAGGGAATAGTGATACCCTTCTGATTTCCCAAGGCCCTTCATATCCATCTTTTCTGTCTCTGTAATCAAACCTCAACAGCTTTGTTAGACTAGTGGCCTTTTTTTTTTAATCCCTTCAGGTGAGAAAACAGTGGCTTAGAAAGAGAAAACACTGGCTTGGGCCAGCAAGCTGGCAGGACACAGAACCCAGTGCTGCGTTCTAATACCACGGGGAGCCTGTGTACAGGGGCCCAGCTCTGAGGTTTGCAGATGCATTCAGGTGTTAACATGTACTGTGAATCGAAGACTAAGTTGAACAAACAGAACATCGAAGGTGGAGGGTAATGCTGAACTACTCATTCATTCAGTAGATATTTATCTACTGAGGGCCTACTAAGTGTCAGGCCCTGCACTAGGGGCACAATAAATAAAAGTGACATGAACTGGGGTCCTCATGTTGATCACAGGCTAGCAGGAGATATTCAAAAAGCAAAATCTTTACTTCTTTATTAAGTAACTCATCTCTTCATCTTACTTCCTACATTTGCAGCGTAGGCACTTGGGGTTCCCTTTGGATCTACACCCTCCCTGACTGACTCCTGGCCGCTGCGGTGCCCCTTCCCGCCTCTCCCCTCCCTGCAGAGATGACAGGGATGATGGATGGCTCCTCGCTGTGTCTTGACTGCTTCAGCCTGAGTGTTGGCAGTTGTTAGTGATGGCTGTTATTATCTGATCGCTGACAGATTTCATTATTTGTAGGTTTCTATCATAGCTTTTACTGGAAGTTGCGCACGCACGTGTGTGTATATGTGTGTGTGTGTGTGTGTGTGTGTGTGTGTGTGTTCCAGAATATATTTTATGATAGGTTTTAGTAGGGGTGGGGCAAAAGTGTGAAGTGAGCAGTTTTCTGAAAAGGGCTCAATGACATATAGAAGGAAGCTACATTTGAACCACTAGGCCACCCCTTTAAATATAACTATGGAAAATAAATGACAGAAGAAATGTATTTTTACATTACCAGAATTTTAAACAAAATTTTAGCTTTTCTTTTTCTGTATGCATTTTTTCTTTCTTTCTTTTTTTTCGGTACTGGGGATTGAACCCAGGGGCATTCTACCCCTGAGCTACATACACCCTCAGCCTTATTTTATTTTTTATTTTTAAACAGGGTCTCACTAGGTTGCTCAGTAAGTTGCTGAGGCTGTCCATGAGCCTGTAATCCTCCTGTCTCAGACTCCCAAGTACTGGGATTATAGGCATGCGCTACCACGCCTGGTTCTATATGCACTTGTTCATGTCTTGCCCACAGACTAGCTCCTCTCACTCATCTTTGTGATCTGGGATGTGAGAGAGTTTTTAGTGCAATTCCCACACAACAGCAGAGTTTATGACATTCTAAAAGCATCCATCTTGAACAGCATGTACACGAAGTATAAAAAGAAACCCATATTTCAAAGTTACTAAAAGATCACTGATTGCTCTTCAACTTGTTACTGAAATGAACGAAACACGTTCTTTAGTCAGAAAAAAAAAGATGAGAGACAGAAATCACATAAAAGCATAAGCAGCAACTCAAAAAATTTTCTTGGTTTATTTTATGTTGCAGCTACACAAGCCATCCCTTTGAATGTGCCCATCAATAAGATATCTGTTGTGCTTTTGTACAAAGAACAAAGATGCTTTTATCAATTCTCAAAAGTCTGTAGGACAAACCATTCATGCTGTCAAACCCCCTAAAACCCTTTCAGCAAATAATGAAACCCATCAGTGACAAATGTCAACATACTAATTTGTTAAATGCAAAACAAAAGCAACATTCAGACAAAGCGCTTCATTTCATGTTATATCAGCACTCCAATTTGTACCAAGTTTATGGCAACCCACAGATCATGCAATATTAAACAGGACTGTATTATTATGACTAAAACTGGAACAATCAACTCCCCTTAGCTAGAATGCTAATAGAGGAGCTGAAATGTGTGTTACGATTCTAGCGCATTCAACTTCTTCCAAACCACTAGAAAGACTAGAAAGATACTTTTTTCTCTTAGAGAGCTGTTGGTATAACCCCAATACATGGATTTAAGGTGGATAAGAAAAGAAAGTCGGAACACAAAATTAAATTCCTAGAGAAGACCTTAGAACTTATTTAATCCAGTAAGACCAATCAGAGAAAAATTAACTCTTTTTTATTTTGATGGTGGTGCTGAGGATCAAACCCAGGGTTACAGTCACAAAATGAAAATTTTAAAGATATGAAATACCTGATTTAAAGATATGAAATAGATCTTGATTTTTATTGTTGATCATGACAAAAAGGATAGCTTAACTGAGACCATCACATCCCACAATTCTGGCAGCCTTTTCAAAAGCCTGAAGGAAACAACAGGGTAGCACGCTGAGGTGAAGACTGAGAAGGACAGCATCTGAACATTGTGATTAAAAACGTCTTTTCTTCAAAGGATGCCCAGTGCCCTGGAGGACTCGCAGCATGACTGTCAGAGTCCCAGTGGGTCTGGCCTAGGCTTTACGACAAAACACATTTGAGTTCAAGTCCTGACTCAAGCTCATGATAACTGTGTGACCTCAAGCCAAGGTTTTACCTCTCTGGGCCTGAATTTCCTATCTCTGAAATGAGACTCACGACCACGTTACAGAGAAGCTATGAGATCTCCAGTGCCAGGCACACAATGGGCCTCCTGTGTCTCCCTGATGCCTACATGCTTGGTCAGATTTCCCTCAGATCATCTGATTTTACCTCCTTTCCTTTAGGAGACATTAATTTGCTTGGGCCTGTGGGAGGCGCAATTGAAGGTGCAGCAAAGAGCACCATGTTAGCCAAAAGGAAGGCTAAATCGAATGGTTACAGCGCAGTCACAGTGTTGGAGCAATGTTTTAAAAAGTGGGATTTCCATTTACCTTCAACCAATTCAATTACTGTAAAGAGATGGTGAGGATGATGCCCGCTGGGAAGGACAACACATCCACTTGATACCAATTTCTCCCATAAGGCAGCCTGCTACCCTTCTACAACCTTTCTCATAGAAATAAAAAAGCAGAGCTGATTCAAGGAATCTGAAATGCAAAAAGATAAAAAAGAGCCTGGAATTTTCTTCTTTCAAATGACAGATGCACGCCAGCATAGTGGCACACACCTGTAATCCCAGTACTTGGGAGGCTGAGACAGGAGGATCGCAGGTTCAAGGCCAGCCTCAGCAATCTAATGAGACCCTGTTTCAAAAATAAAAAATAAAGAATAAAAAAATAAAAATGCTGGGAGTGCAGCTCGGAGGCAGAATGACCCCGGATTCAATCCCTAGTACCACACACACACACACACACACAAATAAAAATAAAAAGACATGCACAATCACACGTGCACATATACACATAGCACTGTGTATGCTAATTACTGAGTGTTTAAGCATGGGAGAAAGACATGTTTAGTTTCCCAAATATTAGTGAATATTTTTTATTTCTTACACACGTATACAGAAACTTCTATTTAAGAAAATTCTAAGAAACTGAGGACCAGAAAATGTATCTAAATTGTGGCCAAAAAGGTAACACATATTTGTAGAAGTGACACAAATCACTACTGCTGATGTCTAAGGTAAATTCCCAATTAGGCAATTGCCACGTGCCTGCCTAAAATACCATCCCTTGCCATTTATTTGGGATACAATATATTCCTATGCTTCTAGTCCCCAACGCGGCTGTGATGCTGGGGGAGACATTAAACAGCTGTTGTCTTTCAGCCCCTCCCCAGGTAACCTGTGTTTTAACAGCTGACCCTGCTGGCCCTACTCCCTCTCTGGATCCATGTGCTGAGCTGGACACAGCACATAAAGCAAGACGCAGCCAGCTTTATGAGTTTGCTTTCTCACCTTCTGAACATCATTCACACTGAACCCTATTAACCCTTCCGCACCCCTTTCTATATAAGTGTGCAAGAAATACCAAATTACATATTCACTGGGAAACTAAAAATGTCCTTCTTCCCCACTTAAACACTCATTCAGTTAATAGCATACAGAAGTTAATACCAAGTTCTTTATTCACAAATTGTGGTCTGGGAGCAGGACCACGGGCATTTCTTGAGTGCTTATTACAAATGAAGAATCTTAGCCACATCTCAATACAGCCGAGTCAGCATTTTAACTAGATCCCCAGTCAATAGGCATGTTGAAGTATTTTCTTAGCTGGGTTTGGTGGTGCATACTTATAATCCCAGTACTTGGGAGGCTGAGACAGGAGGATCGCAGGTTCGCAGCCGGCCTTGGCAACTTAGGCTCTTCGCAATTTAGGGAGACCCTGTTTCAAAATAAAAGAATAAAATAGGGCCAGGGTGTAGCTCAGAGGTAGAATGTCCCTGTGTTCCATCCCCGTACCACAAAACAAACAAACAAACAAACAAACAAACAGTATTTTCTTCCTTTCTTTCCCTCTATAGTTTTTTTTTGTGGTACAGGGATTGAACCCAGGGGGCGTTCTACCTCCAAGCTACACCCCCAGCTCTATTTTTTACTCTTTATTTTGAAACAGGTCTCACTAAGTTGCAGAGGGCCTCACTAAGTAGCTGAGGCTGGCCGCGAACCTGCGATCCTCCAGTCTCAGCCTTCCAAGTACTGGGATTACAAGTGTGCGCCACCACGCCCGGCTCTCTCTATAATTTTTTTGGTACTGGGGATGGAACCCAGGGACCTTCACCCTCTCAGTTACCGAGGCTCCGGGGCAGCATGTGGTAACTTACTGCAACCCTGTTTCAAAATAAAACAATATTTTCTTGGTACTTTTCTAAGTTAAAAGCATGTGCACTTTAGCCATATACACTTTAGCATAGTGGTGCACGCCTATAATCCCAGTACTTGGGAGGCGGAGACCAGAGGATCCGGGTTCGCAGCCAGCCTCAGCTACTTAGTGAGGCCCTCTGCAACTTTGTAAGACCCGGTTTCAAAAAATAAATAAATAAATAAATAAATACATAAATAAATAAATAAAGTATAAAAAATAGGGCCGGGGGTGTAGCTCAGAGGTAACACGCCCCTGGGTTCAATTCCCGGTACCACAAAAAACAAACAGACAAAAAAAAAATAAATAAATAAATAAAAAATAAAATAGGGCTGAGGTGTAGCTCAGTGGTAGAACACCCCTGGGTCCAATCCCTAGTAACACACACACACACACACACAGACACACACACACACACAGACACACACACACACACACACACACTTTAAGTGCAAGTGGTTGAAGAAGCATGTTTTGTTTGTTTCCCCCTCTTGTGGATAGTAAGACATAGACACTGAGAAGCAGGGGCAAGTCCTAAGAACTCAAGGGTGAATCCCACATTCAGGAGATAAATTTCCCATTTATCAACTACCAGGTGAACACTGAGCATGTGTAGGATCTTGGGCCAGGTGGAGGGGATTTATGGGCAAATAAGGGGAGTGCCTGTCCTCTCATCTAAGACTTTCACTATGCTATACTAGGTTAGGTTATTCAAATTGCTACAACAAAAGAAT
>PVJS01029910.1:0-24461 GCA_004027185.1 Glis glis
TGTGTGTGTGTATGTGTGTGTGTTACTGGGGATTGAACCTGGGGGCGTTCTACCTCTGAGCTACACCCCCAGCCCTTTTTATTTTTTTGTTTTGAAGCAGGGCCTTGCTAGGTTGCTGAGTGTTCCCCTAAGTTGCTAACTCTGGTCTCAAACCTATGATCCTCCTGTCTCAGCCTCCCAAGTACTGGGATTACAGGCATGTGCTACCATGATCGGCTTTCCTCTTTTTTGAAAACAAAAAACACTGTAATAGGTTTAGACCATTGAATGGATTTCAAATATTACATAGTTAGGCAAACTACAGTAAAGTGGCTCTCCTTGGAAAATTGAGTGTGGAGCTTTAGTGAAAGGTTTTCCACAAATCCTTAATAGCTGGAGAACTGGAACTCTCATGGCACTGAATTCACAGGCAGATGTTGACAGAAGACAGCTGGAAGAACCTTAGAAGGCATGTGATCCACTGCTTCTCAAACTTGGCTGCACATAGAAATCCTCTGTGGAGATTTGAAATGTGGATACCTGGATCCCATCCATGCAGAGTTCAATTAATGGGTGTGGCGTGTGGCCTGACAAGTGTCCTGCAGATGTTCTGACGAGCAGCAAAGACTGAGAGTCAGTCACCCCATTCATCCCCCTAACATTGCATATGGGAGAACTGAGCCACCTCATTAGCTTCAAGTATCAAGACATCTGGATGCCAGGGTCTGGGGAAAGATTTGCTCAGGTCCCATCTCGGCCTTCTTCCATTTGCACAGACTTGGACAAGCTGATCAATTTTGTCTGGCTTCAGTCTCCTCCTTGTAAAGTGTAGATACTATTTTATATCCACAGGGTTGCTGGAGGCTTGAAGATCAGGTCATCTGACTGCCTGGGGGGTTAGGACCATGTCTCTGGTTTGCTTTGCAAATTTGGGAGGGCGGACGTCTGAGTCCTCAGACTCCCCACGCCCATCTTGTGCTTTTTGATTTCACCATAGCAACAGCTGTCTGGTCCCACGCGCTCTTCCTGGCTGGCTTCCCTCTCTAAGCCCACACGCAGGAAAGGACCTGTAGTAAAATCATTTACTACAGAACACAGAGGTTCCTGCTGAAGTTGATGTGTTATGTAACTGGAGATATCTGCTTTGCCGTTACTTGTGGAGAGAAAATCTCTACTGTTCCTGGAGGAACCCCAGACCTCAGAGACAAAGCAGGAGAATGGAGAGTGGTCCCCAGGGCCTCACTCAGCCTTTTGGGAGGTTAAGAGTGAGGAGGGTTGGGCCCTGCCTGAGTTCTGAGGAAATGGGTTCCATAAATCTGAGCGGAGTGTTTGCAGGTACCTAGGGGACTGTGGGCCACCTGGACAGTTGCTTCTCTTGAAGAGTAAGTTGCTGGGAGAATTGGAGGAAGCACTGGCCTTCCAGCCCAGGTTTATCATGTGTGCTAGTGTCAGGGCCACTAACAAATCACCACCAGCAAGGGTGTTTAAACTGACAGAAGTTAACTCTCTCCCAGCCCTGGAAACCAGAGGTCTGAAGTCAAGATGCCCAGGAGGCAAACCCCTAGGACATTTAGGGAAGAAGCTTCTTGCCTCTTCTAGCTTCAGGCTACTGTGGCCTCATCAACTCCAATGTCTGACCCTCTTCATATGGCCTATTCTGTGTGCATCTCTCGCTCTGTGAGTGTGTCAAACCCCTTCTGCTCCAGACAATTCAGGATAAATCCTCAAGGTCTTTGACTTGACCACATCTTTTCATATCTATAGTAATATTCTTTTGCCACATAAAGTAATAGTAACAGGTTCTGGGAAGCAGGACATGAACATATCTTTACAGCTACCATTTAACCCACTTCATGAAGTAAAAAGTCAACCCTTAGGAAGCATGCAACCTCTTGACTTGGCTTTTGGTAAAATCCACTCTCATTTAAGCTGGAAGGAAAATTATCATGTAAGGGGCAGCCTAGAGGGGGACATCTATTTGTGGCAGACTGTGTACAGGCACTTTACATGGGTAACATCATGGTAAGAGTTCATGTTTATCAAGCATTTAGCAGAGCCAGGCTCTGTGATAAGGACTGTACTTAGACTAGCTCATATAATCCTCACATTAGCCCCATTAGTTTTACTCCCTTGTACCAATGAGACAATTCAAAAAGTTTCAACCTACCTGACATCACCCTAAAGTAAAATGGCAAAGCTGGGATTCCAGCCTAAACCTGTTTGACTTCAACACCCATGTTCTTTCTGCTACAGTATGTTTCTTTCTTGGCCAAGTATAAAAGTTGAATGAAAAAATAAGGCATCAACAAAAAAAAGTAAATTAATGAAGCATTTATTTTCACAATCAAGCAGTTATTCCATTGCGTTTTAGGTTTTCAAAGCACCCACACACAGATGTGCTGGTTTTACATCCCAGTTTTTCATCTAAAATGGCAATGCTAAACAAAAGGGCTTGCACTTTGCTGAAAAAGCAAAAGTTAAAATTGCAGCGTAATAACCAGATGCCACCAAAGGAAGAATAAGCAAATTTTGAAAGGCATTTTGGGGAAAGAGGAGGGGAAAGGCAGGCAGAGGAGACAGGAGGGGAGGAGAGTGATTTGCGCTCAGCTGATGGTTTCAGGCTCAGAAATCTTAAATGGGAGACTGGAGTGAAACCCAGAATGACTGAGAGCTCTGCGATTGGGTTTTCAGATAAAGAGGGACCAGCAGGCAAAGCACCACTCCACTGGTTTAGGGTCAGATTATATGTTGCCTCTAGGAGATGCTCAACCTTCTCCCTCTCTTGGTTAAGAAAGAGGTGCAGAGGGACAGAGAAGTGGATGGATCTTTTTCCAATGTTCTTGCCCATTCAAGATGAAGCCTAGGCAAATGTGTTTGCTGAAAGTCCCCCACCTTTTGTCTGCCCCTTCTTCTTCCCATCAGCCAACTCCTGGGAATGATTGTGACACATCGGTTCATTTTGGAGTCTCTGCTGAGGCTCCCATCTTCTACCACCTCGGACAGCCTCTGCCTCCAATAACCTCTCTTTCCAGCCTCCCCAGATCCTATGGACATGTGTAGAAGGAAGCTCCTGCCTGATCTTATCCAATTACCAGTCACAGCCTTAAAAAGCCGTGTAACTGCAAGTGACTTAGTATTAATGGTGTCATTGGTGTGTTCTCCACCACAGGAGTCCCTGCAGGGGGGTCCTCTTGGACTAAGCATCCCAAGAGAAAAATCAGGGGATGGTCTACAGGGGGAAAGAAAGCCCCACTTGGGCAGCCACATCTCCTGAATCAACCCTGATATTGTTTCCTACAACTTCACCAGATCCTTCGAAGACCTACCCTCCACCCAGCCCCTGGCCCGGAAATCAGCCAGCCGCCATATGCACTCTTCTTACCATCTCTGTCCATTATCTCCACGACATTTCCAGAACTAAGCAACTCTATTGGGTGCCTGATATCCATGGACTTTCCCTTTGCTACCACCATTTTGGTACAAGGACATTTTAATGGAGTCTTAAAAAAACACTAAAATTGTAGCTATTTTTATTGTGAAACAAACCCCTCACTCATCCCCAAATCTGAGACAAGGTGAGAAGGTGGAGGTCTGGATGCACTGAGGTCCCGGGTTGGTGTAGAAGGCGGGATGTGGATGGGTTAGATACCATCTCACAGAAAGACCACATCCGGCGGGGAGTCGTGTGCTGAGCACACTTGCCACTCTCAGGAAGCCTGTCAGGCAGTCAGTGCAGCATGTGCTGACTCTGAGAATTTCTGATTTGTCTTTTTTGCGTGTGTGGTCCTGGGGATTGAACTCAAAGGCATTCTACCTCCTAGCTACACCCCCAGCCCTATTTTATTCTTATTTTGAAACAGGGTCTTTGCTAGCTTGATGAGAGTCTCACTACTTGCTGAGGCTGTCCTTGAACCTTCAATCCTCCAGTCTCAACCTCCCAGGTACTGGGATTACAAGCATGTGCCACCACGCCCGGCTCTGATTTGTCTTTTGGAGCCATGATGGTTTTACCCTAATATTAACTCTCTACTCATAAATAGCTTTGCATTTAATAAGGACCCTTAGTTTTCTCTTTGTGAAACATGAGAATGGCACTTGCTCATTGATGAGGCTGTTCTTGTTTTAATGGGTATATGGGGCAGGGGAGAAGGAAAGACGCTCTGTTCTACACAGGAAGTATTTCCATTTTTAAATGCACCCTCAAAACATAAAAATATATGCATATTATATGCAATAACTTACATATCAATGTTTACATTGTAACTTTTTGTTGGAAATAATTTCAAACTTACAAATATGTGAGACTAAGAATGGTATAGAGAATACTGGAATGCCTTCTACCCAGGTTCACTTAATGTTAACATTTTACCCCATTTGCGATATCATTTGCATTTTGTGTCTGTGACATTCTTCTCTGTGTGTGTATGTGTGTGTATGTGTGTGTGTGTGTTTGTACTTTTATATAATTTACTATTTGCATTCCAATTTTGTCTATTGACCAAATAATGTCTTTTATAACATTTTCCCCACCCCCCAGTAAAGAATCAGTCAAGGATTAGGTATTACATTTAGTGACCATGTCTCTTTCATCTCCTTTATTTATTTATGTATTTGTGTTTTTGTATATATGTATTTATTTATTTATTTATTTATTTATTTATTTATTTATTTGTACTGGGGATTGAACCCAGGGGCATTCTACCTCTGAGCTACACCCCTAGCCTTTTTTATTTTTATTTTTTGAAATAGGGTCTTGTTAGGTTGCTGAGAATCTCACTAAGTTGCTGAGACTGTGATCCTCCTGTCTCAGCCTCCCAAGTACTGGGATTACAGGCATGAGCCACCACACCCAGCTTAGTCTTTTTTAATCTGGAACATTTCTACAGATTTTCTTTGTCTTTTATGACATTGACATTTTTGAAAATTATAGTCTCTCTCTCTTTTGTTAAATACCAAGTTCCTCTTTCGAGTTTATCTGAGGCTTCCTTGTGATTTGATTTAGATTATGTATTCCAAGACAGACACTGCATATCTGATGCGGTGTCTGCCTCAAGTTATCACAGTATTGTTTAAACCCTTTATAATGATCATCTGGGAGTGGTAGGGGTGTTGCAGCATTAAATGTCAACTGTTTCTAACAGAATTAAAATTTTTTTCTCTGTGAAAATGATATTACCTTCTACAAAACCTCAAGCAATACAAGGATGAATATGATATAGAAAGTCTTGTACTCCCCTGATTAGCAGAGAGCTGTGTTCTTGAGTCTCTTAGCCCTAGCCTGTTCCCAGCTTCTCAGCACCAAGATGGCTCCATGGCGACTCATGCTCCACACTGGGGCTGGGAGCGGCTTCCAAAGAGAAATGAAACCAGGCCAAGAATATTAACCAGTATTCATAATTAGTAGAAAAGCAATCACTCTGTTTTTTTTTTTTTTTTTTTTTTTGCCACAGCCTCTGAGATAGTTTCCATTTTGGGGTCTGATATTACGTGACTTGCCCAAACCACACAGGACAAGGGGCAAAGCTGCCATGTTCACCCAGGCTTCTGACCCCAATCCCTCCTCACACTCCCCTTCACACCAAAGACTCACCTCTGGATTCTGACAGTCCACCTTCTGGACATGCAGCATGAGAAGGAAAAGAACGGTGTGGAAGCTAGAGCCCTTCGCAGAGTGCCTGACTCCCTCTCTCGTGTGCTTGGGCTGGGCCAGCTGGGGCTCTCCTGGACTGGCTTCCCTCTGCCAAGAGCCTCTTCCAGGGCAGGGGTGGATCCAGTCTCCATGGCACCCTGCCTTTGGAGCAAAGAATGGCCTGGGCATGTGAGCAGAAGAAGGGGTTAAAAGGGTAAGAGGACACTGGAATGTGACCGGGGAAGCCTTTCAATAGGAACTGGGGATTAGCAAGGTCAGGACTTGGTTTCCATCACCCAAGCTGCTTGGGGCGCGCTCTTCATCATTCTCCTGCTCAGCCTGTCTGTTCTGTGCAGCCACAAGTTGACATTTCTCCTGGAGACAGTTCAGAGAGCTCAGAGCAGTAAACATGGTCACGTGAGAACAGCAGTCAGTAAAAGAGGAAAAGAATTCCTTCAACCTTGGAATCCTGCACATTGGTGGTGGCTCCATCAACTTCAACCTTGAGACCACAATTTTGATCTTTGATTCACCACAACAAACAGAACACAGTCCCTGATTCTTAAAAATCTCATTTTTAAAAAACTGAGAGGGGCAGCTGAAATTCACCTGAAATGATGTGGCGGGGGAGGGGTACTGGGGATTGAACCCAGGGGCATTCTACCTCTGAGCTGCACCCCCAGCCCTATTTTATTTTTATTTGGGAACAGGATCTCACTAAGTTGCTGAGGCTGACCTCAAACCTGTGATCCTCCTGTCTCAGCCTCCCAATTCCTGAGATTACAGGTGTGCTGAAATGACACCTATCTTTCTGATTGCTTGCTATTTTTTCCTCAAAGTCATCTATTTACCATAATACACATAAGTAACCTTAAAATTACAATATGAAGATTATAACATTGACCAAAGAATTTCTCCTTTCATACACAAAATATGATCTAGCAATGTAATACAAACCATTTTTTTCTAGAAAAAAAATGGTATGGTTTGATACTGGGAGAAAATTGAATAAACCCTAACAAAATTTACCTGTGTCTACTTGCTATCATTTTAAAATGTTATGCTAAGGTTTTGGCCACAGGCAGGCTGCCTTGACTGCGATCACTGGACATAGAGAGGAACTGAGATGTCTGTGTAGGTATTTGCTTTCAGGTGGCCACAAAAGAAACCAATTGGCTCCTGGTACTTTTAGAATGGGAAGGAACCTATTTAATGTGAAGATTGAGAGTAGCAGGGTTCACAGTCATATGGTGCCAGCAACGGTGTGGCCAGTGGAACAAATCAATGCTCAGTCAGATTCCAGTGTTGCTTACCCTGTGACCCCGCTGTTTAGCATCTCTGTTCCTGCTTTCCTCACCTTGTAAGTCAAGATGATGATACTACAAAGGATTGCTATAAAGATTGAATTAATTAATACCTACAAAGCTCCTGCAACCACACCTGACCCACAGCAATCGCTCAGTAAGTACTGGTGTGGGTTATAAGGTGGTTATAAAGATGATTATAACAATCCTCAGATGATTGTTATAAAGATTTAATGAAGTCCATGCAAAGCCCTTGGAACCTTGCCTGGCCCACAGTAATCACTTAGTAAATACTAGTGATCATTATAAATGACATCCTAAGGTCACATGGACGACCCATGTTCCCAGGCCAGGAGAGCATCCCACCCTTCAAGCTGTCCCTTCCTCTGTGACCAATGTGCAGCAGAGCACCCATTTTCCATTGGAAGGGGCAGAATTTGCTTGAGCAGGAAAAATACCTCAGAAGGAAGTTATTTCTCCAGGGAAGCTCATAGACCTTGGAGTGCTATTACTGTCCCTTTCCTCTGCTCCTAGTCTTCTAAGTCCAAGATGCCTTCTAGGTAAAACGTTTCCCTTTGCTTAAAAGCCAGCCCAGCCATTAGTTTCCATCTTGTATGTGGGTGCTACACAAGTTTCTGAGCTTCCCTAGTAATCTCTCTAGTTTTTAGGTAGAACTTTATTGTTTTAGTTATTATAGTTTTATAATGTTTCACTCTTTAATGGAAGAAGTCTTTTGATATTGTTTTTTCACTTACATTGGATATTCTTACCCATTTTTTCCTCTTTTTGTTAATTTTTGCTTTTGGAATATTGACACAATCACATACTTTCAAGATATTAAAAAATGTCCAATGAATAGTTCACTCTTTCCCCTGTCTCCAGCCATCTGATTCCCATCTGTGGAAGCAAAACATGTAACCAGTCTCTGATGCAGAAACATTTTAAAACTAAAAATTTTAAAACTAAAAATAAAAAGGGCTGAGGGTGTAGAACGGAGGCAGAATGCCCCTGGGTTCAACCCTCAGAACGGGGGAAAAAAAGTGGATCTGTTAATAATTTAAAAAATATTTTTTCGGTACTGGGGATTGAACCCAGGGGCATTTTACCTCTGAGCTACACCCCAGCCCTATTTTTTATTCTTTATTTTGAAACAGGGCCTCACTAAGTTGCGGAGGGCCTCACTAAGTAGCTGAGGCTGGCCACGAACCTAGATCCTCTGGTCTCAGCCTCCCAAGTACTGAGATTACAAGCATGCGCCACCATGCCTGGCTTAATAATTAAAATTTGCTAATGCCATTTAGTGTTCCTATCTTGGAAAATTGTGCATATTTCCATAAATTCAACTCTTCTGTTATATCTCACAATAAAGTTACAGAGTTCTCCTCACTTGCATTATGAATATTTTGGAGAAATAAATTCCTGTATAATTTATATTTTCATTATAAAATGAGATATTTGCCAGGTGTGGTGGCGCACGCTTGTAATCTCAGTACTTTGGGAGGCGGAGACCGGAGGATCCGGGTTCGCGGCCAGCCTCAGCTCTCGCTCTGTCTCTCTCTGTCTCTCTCTGTCTCTCCTTAGTGAGGCCCTCCGCAACCTCGTGAGACCCGGTTTCAAAATAAAGCATAAAAAATAGGGCCGGGGGCGTAGCGCGGAGGTAGAACGCCTCTGCGTTCAATCCCCGGTACCGCAAAAAAAAAATAATAATAATAAAATAAAATAAAATAAAATAAAATAAAATAAAATGAGATATTTTCCTCCTTATATTATTTAAGGTAGACTATCTACTTTTATACTTATTTTTGAATTCTAACTAACTTAATCAAATCTTATTAATTTTTTTGGTTAATTCCCTTGTTCTGGGTAATTACAATAGACTTCCCTTTTTCTTGAGGGATTAATTCCACGACCCCCAGTGGATGCCTGAAACCACAGATAGTACCAAACACTATATATACTATGCTTTTTCCCATACATATATATGATAAAATTTAATTCATGAGTTAGGCACAGTAAGAGATTCGGGGCCATTATTAAGTTAAAAAAAAAAGAGGTTACTTGAACACAAATGAGTACTGCAATAGAGTCACAGTCAACCTGATAACCAAGATGGCTACTAATAACTACTAGGCATAGGTAGCATATACGGCATAGAAACAAAAGATTTCATACTGCTACTCAGAATGGGGTACAGTTTATAAACTAGGAAGTCTTTATTTCTGGAATTTTCCATTTAATATTTTCAGACTGCAGTAAACCATGGGTAACTGAAACTGCAGATAAGAGGGGACTGTTGTAGATCATTCAAATGAGGAGGGGCAATGCCACACAGTGAGTGAGAATCGTGGCTCTAGACCAGATGAACTGGTTTCAAATCCTGCTTGGCCACTTAATAACCGTGAAACTTTGGGAAAAGTCATGAAACCTTTCCATACTTCAATTTCCTCATGCTACCTACTTCATAAAGTTGTCAAAACCATAAATGGTCTACTTAAGACGAAATTGTTAGGACAGTGCCTGAAACTGAGTCACTTATAAAAATTAGCTATTATTAAATTATGATTATTTTGTTTTTTCTTTATGACTATATCCCTTTCTTTCCTTTTTTTCTTTTCTTTTTTTTTTGTGGTACTCAGGATTGAACCCAGGGATGTTATACCTCTGAACTACACCCCCAGCCCTATTTTATTTTTTGTTTTGAAACAGAGTCTCACTAGGATGTAGTGTCTCACTAAGTTGCTGAGGCTGGCCTCCAACCTGTGATCCTCCTGTCTCAGCCTCCCAAATAATGGGATTACAGGCATACACCACCATGCCTGGCCCACTTAATTTTGCTTCTTATCTTACTGCATTAGTTTGAATTTGTCCTATTTCTTTCCTTCTCCATTACTTCACTATTAGGTATAATATTTGCAGTCAGTTTGAAATAAACATATTTAATCATATTAAGAATGTAATCTTCTAGCTGGGCACAATGGCACATGCCTATAATCTCAGTACTTGGGAGACTGAGACAGGAGGATCACTGGTTTGAGGCCAGCCTCAGCAATTTAGAGAGACCCCATTTCAAAGTTAAATTTTTTTTTTTAAAGGGCTGGGGATGTAGCACAGAAGTAGAATATCCCTGAGTTCAACCCCCAGTACAAAAAAAAAAAGATAATCTGCTTCTAGAAGGATATTTTTAGGAAAAGATATTAAATTTTACAAATTCATGCCTGTAATGTAATTCCAGTATTTGGGAGGTTGAGACAAGAGGATCCCAGGTTCAAAAACAGCCTCAGCTACTTAGCAAGACTCTCAGCAATGTGTTTCAAAACAAAAAATAAAAAGGTCTGGGGATATAACTCAGTGGTAGAATGACCCTGGGTTCAATATCAAGAAAAAAATCTGGTACTCATCCAATCATGTATTTCCTCTTTGTTCTACTGGTATATATATGTTATTAATCAATGCCCTCAAATCAATATCTTTATATTTTGGAATAAACTCCACTTTGCCATGTTATATTATTCTTTTAATTCTCAACTGAATTTGATACTGTAGAATTTAATTCACAACTTCAAATTTTGTGTTTGAAAACTGAATTGGTAGCCAGGCATGGTGGCGCACGCCTGTAATCCCAATACTTGGGAGACTGAGACAGGAGGATGGCAGGTTTGCGGTCAGCCTCAGCAACTTAGTGAGGCCCTGTTTCAAAACAAAAAAAAAAACAGGGCTGAGAGTGTGGCTCAAAGGTAGAACGCCCCAGTACCACCAAAAAAAAAAAAAAAAAGAAAGAAAGAAAGAAAACTGAATTGGTCCATAGGTGCCTTTGTATGTATGTGTGTGCACACATGCACGGTTACCAGTTTAGGCTAACCTAAGGAAATAAATTTGAAAAAGTTTACCCTTTTTCTGTGCTTCAGTATGAACATTCTTCATTCCTTGGTCATTTAACATTTATCTTAACATTTTAAAAGCATTCCCTCACCCTCACTGTAGGATCTTTACTCTTACCAGTAGCTTAACTCCCTCACAAGTGTACAGCCCACTCGTCACCGGTGTGCCTCCGACTTTGGGCTAATGTGTAAAACTCACTTTTGCTGCACCGAGTATAAGCTGCAGCACAGTGCTGTCTGTCAGGCAGAATTCTGAGCCACACAGTTCGTGCAACATATGGAGAGTGAGGTACAGAATGCAGAAAGTCCCAAGTCCACTGCACTATGCGGGGCTTTGCCTGTGAGGGAACAGGTGGCTGTGCCAGTGGGTCAGAGGGTGGAATCCAGGGCCTGACGGCCTGCAGCCCTATCTGGGTTTCACCACTCTGTGTAACTTTGGGTAAGTCCCCTACCTATTTTGTACCTCAGTTTTCTCATCCATAAGATGAGAACGATTGCAGGTGAGAATTAGATGAGTTGCTCTACAGAAAGTGCTTAGCACCGTGCCTGGTGTGTAGCGAGCACTGTGTGGGTGTCACCATTGTTGTAACTGTTACACAGGCAGCAACAGGGTCCTGAGGAGACACCCGCGAGCAAGGCGGTAACAGTGGGTGCTCTTCCAGGGACTGCGAGATGTGGTGCTGTAGAAGTGATTGTGTTCACCAACTTTAGGGTTGTTTTGAGCTTTTAAATTCCTTTAGATGTGCTATAAAAAATTCTAGAACTCAAAACTGTGTAAGGAGGCCAGGCATGGTGGTGCATGCCTGTACTTTGGAGGCTGAGATAGGAGGATTGCAGGTTTGCAGCCAGCCTCAGCAACTTAGTGAGGCCCTCTGCAACTTAGTGAGACCCTGTTTCCAAATAAAAAATAAAATGGGGCTGGAGGTGTAGCTCAGAGGTAGAATGCTTCTGGGTTCAATCCCCAGTGTCACCATAAAAGAAAAAAAAGCTAGGAACCTTGACTGTGGACTGAGCGCAAATCTGCGGAGTAGGGCTGGATGGATGTTGGATGTATCCCATAATAAGTGATTGATTAAAATAGTTGTGCTAACTTTGGGAGGCGGAGACCAGAGGATCCGGGTTCGCGGCCAGCCTCAGCTCGCACACGCGTGCGCGCTCTCTCTCTCTCCCTCTCTCTCTCTCTCTCTCTCTCTCTCTCTCTCTCCCTGTCTCTCTCTCTCTCTCTCTACTTAGTGAGGCCTTCCGCAACTTCGTAAAACCCGGTTTCAAAATAAAGTATAAAAAATAGGGCCGGGGGCGTAGCGCGGAGGTAGAACGCCCCTGGGTTCAATCCCCAGTACCGCAAAAAATAAAAAATAAATAAAATAAAATAGTTGTGCTAAATCCAGTCAATGGGATTTCATGCCACTTTTTACAAATAATATTTTCAAATCTTATGACATGGAAAACGTTTGTGATCTAATATTAAGTGCAAAAGAGCAAAAACCAAAACTATTTATGTAACATAATTGTAGTTTATTTTTTAAAAGAATATATATGTGTAACTAAAACATTATGCACAGAACTATTGATTATTGGTTATTACAATATTAAAATATTTCTGTATCTAGTCAGGCATAGTGACTCATGCCTGTAATCCTTGAGAGGAGCTGAGACAGGAGAATCACAGGTTCAAAGCCAGCCTCAACAACTTAGTGAGCCCCTGTTTCAAAGTAAAAAGGGCTGGGGGTGTAGTTCAGAGATAGAATGCCCCTGGGTCCAATCCCCAGTATATTAAAAAAAGCCTATATATCCTGAGATCAATAGGGATCACCCCATCTTAACTGCTCTCACCATTTCCCAGGAATACACAACACTACCCATAATCCAGCAAATAAAAAGTTGTTGATCCTGCTCCTGCTGTGAGGCCTGCCTCCCTGCTGACCAGGGCTTCTGCCAAACCAGCTGTTACATAATCTTGCTATCCACCTCAGCCTGGTCCTTTACTGTGAAAGGAGAATTTCACAAGAAGAGAGAGGGAAAAGGAGAAGAAGAAGGGAAGAGAGATTTGCTTCATAAGTGAGCAATAGTGGGACATGGTGGTACATGCCTGTAATCGCAGTACTTGGGAGGCTGAGGCAGGACGATCACCAGTTCGAGGCCAGCCTCAGTAATGTAGCCTGTTTCCAAATAAAAAATAAAATGTACCCTGTTTCAAAATAAAAAATAAAATAGGACTGGGGATGTAGCTTAGAGGTAAAATGCCCCTGGGTTCAATCCACAGTACAAAAATAAAATAAATAAATAATAAATAAATAAGCAACAAAATTACCTTAGTGTTAACCAAACTCACACAGGAGCTCAGAGAATTTTATTCATTTTCTTCAATTCCTATCACTATATTTCAATCCAGAGAAATATCACATTCTGGGAGACTTGGGATTTCTGTCATTATTCCTGTCCCACTGGCAGACACCACCCCCAAGCTTCTGCATGAGGCCTCTGTCCCAATCCCGAGGGCCCCAACCACCCCAAGCAGTAGCAACTTCCAGAACTTTCTCTCTCCTGTTCCTGGCATCTTGGTCTCACAGCTGTTGCTTGCTCCTCAGGAACTTACCTTATCTTTTTGATGGCCTTTGGTTAGGTTGCCACTCATTTTCTGCTGTGTTCATTTTGGGTACAGGATGCAGGGGCAAGGGGCAAATCCGATTCTGAGTGAGGAGGTAGAATGAGCAGAGGCTCATGACTATACACTCTGAAACAACCAGGTCCTCCAGGCCTCCACGATTCACCTCCCACTAACACGTCTCCCATTCCCACATCACATTATGCAGCCAGATGGAGGCAGAGAGGTTCCAAGAAAGGGTGGGGTACAAGGCAAACCCATCCTGCCACATAGCCAAGTATATTCAAGACACTAGCATCTCAACAGTGATTATATTTGAGAATATATTTTCTTATTATTATCTGTGTTTTTATAAGTTTTACAATCCAAAAAAAGTATTATAAATAAAATAATGTAAAATAACAGATCAATTAAATCAAAATAGTTGAGATTAGGACTCAGGCATCAGTTTGTTTGTTTACATTCCCAAGGTGATGCTAATGGACAGTCAAGGTTAAGATCTGGGAATATACTCTCTCATTTTACAAAATAGACACCTGAACCCAGAGTGGTTGACAGTAATGCTAGGGTAATATGTTTGGTTTTCAAAGGAGACTCAGATTTAATTGAGAAATCATTTCTGTTGTCACTTTTTTAGATCTCATAAAATTACATGCCCACTGCTCTGGAGGCCTGCCTCAAAATAAAATTTTTTAAAAGGGGGCTGAGGATGTAGCTCGGGTTCAATCTGCAGAATCACTCACACGTACACACACACACACACACACACACACCACATTTCTATTATGTGTTAACCAGCTTTACTTAAACTGTATATCTATGATATGTGAGGGCTGAGGGGAGCTGCTAATTTACCTCAACCCTATTTACAATGCTGGTGACAGGCCTTGTACAATTCTTTAAAAAAAGCTGGAGGCTCCCTCTTCCATCAGTTTTCCTAAATCTATGCCCAAAAGTTATGAAGAATGAACCCTCATTTCTTATGTCTACCCTTCTTCAATTTGCCAATTGAGAGAGAATATGCAAATAAAACCAATAAACACATATTTATTTAGCATCTACAATGTATCAAACACTACTCTTCTACTGTCTAAAGTTTAGGATTTTTTTCTGTAATAAAGGCAAAGCCATACAGTCAAATAAGCATGAATTCTAGTGAGGCCCCACAAAGGGCAGGTTGGGTTTTATTCTGTGCCTTTTATCAAGCAACAGAACCAAGGCAGGTACCCAGCAACAATCCCAATGTCACGAGGAGCAATTCCATCTCAATTGTTTGTCAGCACCTTTAGGAACCACAATACAGTCTTCAAGGAACTGCTGTCAATCTGCAACTTTGGACAGAAAGCACACTTTAGAGGGTCAGAGACATTTTAGAGAAAATGTAAAGAAGGAAGAGATCCTATCTAATCCAGGAACGCATCACTGATAAAGAGGGAGAAAGAAGAATCCAGACATGACGACATCCATAGAAGGACAGCTGACAGAATGTTGCCCCAACAGGGATCCAGGGACAATGCAAAGCGCAAGGACCACAGAGTCATAGACTTGTTCAATCTCTAACTCTCGGGCCAGCCACCTAACTTACATTTGGCTTGTTAAAACTATTTTCAAAAGATAAGGCACTAGGAACAATTTGACAAGTGGGCACAAAAGAGGGCCACTGGGAGGATGCCCTTTAAAAGACCCAAGGAAGACGACCTTCTCCAAATCTTCCCCAGCCCATAGCCATTGCTCATGCAGTGACAGGTGACTCACTGTTAGGTAGACACATGGAACATACATTGTGAACGGAGACTTAGGGGTCCCCCTTCTACTCAACACAGGTGTGTCTTCGAGAACATTCTCCAGGTACATTAGGTCGGGACGTGCTGAAATATGGGCAGTGGTGAGGGGCACGCTAGCTCATAAGGTAATGCCTTCTACTTCTGAACCTCTCTGGGTATTTGGAAGTCTTATTTATTCCAGTTTGTACCCACCAGAACTAGTTCTGGATCTACAGAAAACCACCTTAAACCCTCTCTCCCCACTTTTCCAATATTTGAAAGTAGCTATCACGTCCAACTGAGTCTGCCCTTCTTCAAACTAAACAAACGTTGCTTCTTTACCCACTTCTCACCCCTAAGAGACCCCAGTTAAAATGGCAAATTCCTGACTCCCAACACCTGCCCTTTCTAGAAAGTGAAAGAGGTAGGTGAAGTCATATAGTTGATTCAGAAGAAAGTAACGGAGATTGGAGGAAGGAGGGCTGAACTAATAACACTTGACTTACTTTTCAATTTCTAAAAACCAGGAGCAAAAAGAGGCTAGCACAACCCTTCATACAGTTAATGTAAGATGTATAACTGCCAAATTACCAAGTAACTTTCTGATACAATACTTTAACATCAAAAATATTTCCACAAGCCGGGTGTGGTGGCACACGCTTGTAATCCCAATACTTTGGGAGGCGGAGACCAGAGGATCCGGGTTCGCGGCCAGCCTCAGCTCTCTCTCTCTCTCTCTCTCTCTCTCTCTCTCTACTTAGTGAGGCCCTCCTCAACTTCATGAGACCCAGTTTCAAAATAAAGTACAAAAAATAGGGCCAGGGGTATAGCTCGGAGGTAGAACGCCCCTGGGTTCAATCCCCGGAACCGCAAAAAAAAAAAAATTTCCACAAAATTTCATCGGGTGAGAATCGTCATTTGAGTAGAGCAAGTGTCATGTTCATAGCCCGCTTGTGCCAGGGCAGTGAGGTAGGCTGGGGAAAGCCAAAGAAAGTGCCTGGAGCAAAGGAGCAAGATCTATGATTTATTGGGGAAAGCTTACAAGAGATCAGTGACTAGCTAGGCATGGTGAAGCATGCCTGTAATCCAGTACTTGGGAGGTCAAGACAGGAGGATCACAGGTTCAAGGCCAGCATGTGCTAACTCAGTGAAACCCTGTTTCAAAAAATAAATAAATAAAAAGGGCTGGTGGTGCAGCTCAGAGGTAGAATTCCCCTGGGTTCCTCAGTACCACAAAAAGAGAAGGTTGGGGAGGGAGGGAGGGAAGTTGGAAGGAAAGGAAGGATAGAGAGAGAGAGAGAGAGAGATCAGTGAACTAGTGTCATATATCCTTTCCACAGCGCCCCCAGTTCCTTACCTGCCTCCACTCAGAGGGGTTTTGTATGTTAAGCTGCAGAAGCAGTGATGTCATCAGCACTAGCTTGCTTGTATGACCAGCATCCCAAGGAGCGATGGTCCTGGTGTATCCATGAGAAAGTAGCTCTTTATGGATAAGACTAATTGGCCCTAGTTCCCAGTGCCCGAGAAAGCCAGGGTCCTTCAAGATAATATGTATCTGAACTTGTTGACCCAGGATTGCTCTCATTGCTCTCTTAAGTTGGCTAGGGTTTTTGGGAAAAGAAAAAGGACATTCAGGACATGGTGTTTTACCATCTCCCTTTTCTTTAGGGATGATACAGCATGCATACTAAATTGATCAACAAATACAACTACTCCATTCTAAAAGTTCTACACATTAAAGATAGGCTCTTTAAGAGTTAACTCAAGAATTAATTATTGAAGTCAGGTGTGATGGAGCACGCCTGTAATCCCAGTACTTGGGAGGCTGAGACAGGAGGATCACAGGTTCAAGGCTATCTTCAGCAACTTAGCAAGTCTCTGTTTCAAAATAAATAATAAAAGGGACTATGGGAGGTAGAATGCCCCTGGGTTCAATCCCCAGTACCCCTCCCCACAAACTAGTATTATTGGAACGAAATTGCATTCTGGAGAGACATCCTTACAGATGCTTCCAAAACAGAAAATTTCATTTCTAAGGCCCTCCTGTGCTCTGGAGATGTGCTAAGCATGGAATCATGCCCTCAGCTCAGAAGAGCACCCCCAGGAACACAGGGGCTAAGATTTAAAGAAACCACATATGTGTCTCATGACAAATCTGGGTATGAAGAAAGGTTTGATCTGGGCTAGCTGTTGGCCCTGAGATAATATTGTTGCAAGGCTCTCCCCACAGGGTGGAAGCCCTTCTTCCCACCCTCCCAGTAGGAAGTTTGCTTTGACTATTTGTTCTCTCAGCTGGTACATGCAGAAAGTTCTGCGTGATTTTTCTCTTTAAAATGTTAGAAAGAAACTCCCTTCTTCCCACATGACTGGCACTTTACAAAACATTCTTAAAGTCTCCAGCAAGGCACCCTGAGGGAGTGGAGGAGAAAACACGAGAAACAGAAAAACATTCTAGCTCACCAAAGTGCGACAGCCTGCTGCGTGACGCAGAGCGTCTCATTAGGGAGAAAGAAGACAGAGGTGCCTCTCTACATCAAAGTAGAAACGTGGATAATAACATTCATCAACACACCTCGAACATCCTCCGTGCCAGGCACTGCTCTCAGCACTTTATGTGAATTAACTCATTCAGCCCTCAGATCGGCTCTGCAACACAGGCACTATTCTTATGCCATTTGACAGAAGAACAGACATAGAGGAGTTAAGCAATTTATCTAAGGTCGCATAGCTAGTATGTGCCCCTCCCACTTTCCTATATCACCTCCATGTGTGTATGACGAATCACGTGAGACTTTGCTTTAATGCCAGCCAACTGCATCGACCTTAAACCTGTTCCTGCATGGGGAGGGAGTTCTAGACAGGCTCTCAATCCTAGCCAGCAGCACAGGCACCATGCTGGCTCAAGGCCCAGGTCAAGGCCACAGAGCCTCTCCATCGCCAGTGGATGGCGATGTTGCCACATGAAGGCTCCAGGTGCAGCGGCAGCTGGCATCCTCCCTAACGTAGAAAGGCCCCACCTCCTTATAGATGGGTGATCCAGGGCACCCCCAAGAATGCAGTTTCTTTCTTGTCCTGCAGCATCCAGAATAATTCTGCAGGAGGAAAGAGGGACCTACATGAGGGGAGTCCCAGTAAACTCTTCATTTAAGTGATTCCTCCCTGCCCTGTCATAATATTTCTAGTATGTTTCCATAATTCAGAAATTAGATATGTGTCTTCCCACTAGGGCATATCATGCCACTCTTAGGGACAGAGACGCACTTTTACTCATCTATGGTAGATGCCGAGTAGGTGGATGAATGAATTTATGTTCTTCAGAGGCTCTCAGTTCCACACCAAGGAACAATCTAAGAAAGATCTGCAGAGTCCTATGTAGTTGCCCCAAACGAATCCAGACTTCGTGGTGACTCCAGGGTGGGTTCAGTCACCCAAGAATCCTCAGAATAGGATAAATCAAAGAAAGTCTCTCAAACCGCCTGGTCTGGTCTGTCAAAATTGCAACAGCCAATCTGCCCTTACACTGACCTGGCCCTTCCACAAGGGGGTCACAGCATAAGCCGAACAAGCATCAAACTGACCTTTAGGGCAATTTCAACAAAATGGGTCCAGTATTTGATGCAGTCAAGGACTTTCCCAAAGTATTCCACAGTAATGCAATGACAGATCTACCATGTGAAGCTCTAGAAAGGGGGCCCGCATTAGTGTAAACTCCGAGAACCCTAGGACCCAAAACATTGCCTGTTATACGTCTGAAATCCCAGTATTAACACGAGGCCCTTAGGATTAGATAGAAAGTTTATGATACATCCAGAAATCAATTAGTTTTTTTACCATAAACAATAGAAGAAAGAGATAATTTCAATAATGTTTACCATTCTGAGTTTTAGGTAAAAAATAATAATAATTTAAAATATTTACCTGTTTTTTAAAGAAAAATATAGAGCTAGGTGTGATGGCTCACACCTAAAAGCCCAGAAAGAGGCTAAGACAGGAGGATTTCAGGATCAAGGTCAGCCTCAGCAATTTAGTGAAACCCTCAGCAACTTAGTGAGACCACGTTTCAAAATTAAAAATTAAAGCCGAGCGTGGTGAGGCACACCTGTAATCCCAGTACTTGGGAGGCTGAGACAGGAGGATTGCAGGTTCAAAGCCCACCTCAGCAACTTAGTGAGACCCTCAGAATTTAGTGAGACCCTGTTTCAAAAAATAAAAATGGCCGGGGGTATAGCTCAAAGATAGAACACCTCAGGTTTAAGCCCCAGTACCACAAAAGAAAAATAAAAATTTTTAAAAAGGTCTGGGGGTATAACTCAGAGGCAGAATTCCCCTGGGTTCAATCCCTAGTACCAAATCATAACAACAACAATAATAATAATAATAATAATAATAATAATAAATTTAAAAAGTTTAAGAGGGTACTTTAAAGGTCAGATGTTTTTTCCTTTTATAGAAGTTTGTCAAATATCAAGGGCTTGTTTTCTTAGTTATAGACATACTGGTTTCTGTCTATCCTTTTAGTAGCAGCATATTAATATAAAAGTAGTAAGCCACACTCCTCTTTCACCATTTGAGAAAAAAAAACTTGCTTAATTTGATGAGAATAAACAAACACAAATTCATTATGGATAATTTGGAAAGTATAGAAGGTTCAGAAAATTATATAAGATATTATCTCTATTTAATTTTTGATGCATGTTCTTTGAGTCTTTTACATGTTGTATTTATAAATATACATATACAATTTTTTACAAATATTATCTACATCTCTTCACATGCTTCCTTCTTCCTGTTTCTTCATATCTCCTGCAGTCTCTCTCCCTCTGAGTGCATTCTGATTCTGGAATCTTTCTCTCTCTCTCTCTCTCTCTCTCTCTTTGAAATGGGGTCTTAACATGTGGCCCAGGCTAGACTTTAATTCTAAGGCTCAAGTGATCCTTCTGTCTCAGCTTTGAAAGTAGCTGGAACTACAAATGTGCACCACCACACCTGTATCTCTGCATAAGTCTGTTTAACTTTCACATAGAGAGGCAAGAGCCATTCAAAACATGCCGCATGGAAAGAACAATAGACATATGATGAATAGATGATAGATGAATAGATAGATAGATAGATAGATAGACAGATAGATAGATAGATAGATAGGAACAGAAGGAAGGGTTTGTGTATTATTTGCTTATATAGATCTTTTGGATATCTTAAGTGGGTTCGTGACCTTCCATAGGAAAAAAAAATCCTGCACCCATTTTCAGATTCTTTAAGAAACATCAGTTGTCTTTCTTATTGTACCTGTTATTTCTACATCACCCTTTCTCATTTCTACAGAAATTCTTTGTACCGCCTCCAAGGTTAGGCCTAGTTATTTGCATTGACCGCAGTTTATATTGGCTGTTTCTATACCACGTCTTCGGAAGCTCCTTCATTTCCTATGTCCTAATCGTTCTGTGTTTACTGTCATGTCCCAGGGATAAAAGGAACTCTGAAGTACATTCTGTTCTGCCTCACAGGTCTTCCCTTCCCCCTTCCCTGTGCTTTGCTCTGTGTCTGAATTCCTTCTAAACATGCTTCTTTGGTGGTCATTTAGCTGAGACTGGCCATTTTCAGCGACATGAAGCTCATTACCTCTTGCGGTAACCTGGAACATTTTTACCAAGTTCTAACAATTAAAATGCCTTTCTCTCTGTCACTCTAACCCCTGCTATTTGTAACTGCTGAATCGTCACAGAACAACTTAACCACAAAATTAACTGCATAAAACCCTTTGAACACAATCCTGTTTATAATAGTATAAAAATACAGTACTTAGAAATAAACTTAACCATGGAGACAAAAGATGTACACTACAAAGAATTGCTGATAGAAATTAAAGAAGATGCCAACAAATGAAAAAAACATCCTATATTTCCTGAGTTAGAAGACTTAATATTGTTAAGATGTCAATACTACCCAAAACAATCTATAGATTCAATAAGTGTCTATCAAAACTCCAATGATGTTTTTATAGAAATAGAAAAATCCATCCTAAAATTTGGTGGAATCTCAAAAGACCCCAAATAGCCAAAACAAGTTTACAAAAAAAAAAAAAGAACAAGTTGGAAGACTTACATTTCCTAATTTAAAACTTACTGCAAAACTACAGTAATCAAAAGGTATGATACTGGCATAAAGATAGAGCTATAGATCAATGATATAGAACTGAGAGTTTAGAAATAATCCCTTCTAGCCGGGCATGATGGTGCATGCTTATAATCCTAGTACTTGGGAGGCTGAGACCAGAAGATCTGGGTTCATGGCCAGCCTCAGCTACTTAGTGAGACCCTGTTTCAAAATAAAAAATAAAAAATAGGGCTGAGGGTGTAGCTAGAAGGTAGAATGCCCCTGGGTTCAATCCCCAGTACCGCAAAAAAAAAAAGAAATAATCCCTTCTATCTATGGTTAACTACGTTTCAACAAGGGTGCCAAGACCATTCAGTAGGGAAAGAATAGTCTTTTCAACATATAGTGCTTGAACAACTAGATAGTAATGAGGATAAGAATGCATTTTGACTCTAACACTATATTAAAAAATTAACTAGAAATGGATCAAAGAGCCAAACATAAGACCTAAAACTATAAAACTCTTAGAAGAAAGCATAGTGGAAAACTTCATGACAATAGATTTAGCAATGATTTCTTGGATACGACACCAAAAGCATAGGCATCAAAAGAAAAAAAATGGACAAAATGAAATAATATGAAACTTAGAGCATTTGTTCATCAAAAGACTATCAACAGTATGAAAAAGCAGACCACAGAATGGAAGAAAATATTGGCAAATCATATATCTGATCAGAAGTTAATATCCAGAATATATTAAGAACACCTACAACTTAACAACAAAACAAACAATCTGACTGAAAAGTGAGCAAAGGATTCAAATATATTTCTCCAAAGATATACAGGGGGGATAGCCAATAACTCATGAAAATATGTACAATAGCATTAATCATTAGGGAAATGCAATTCAAAACCATAGTTAAGTTCAAGGGGATCCAAGATGGTGACCAAGGGAGATACCACACTACGATCTCTCTGGGACTTGGATCTCAATTGCCGTGAAAGCAACTTCTCCACAGGAGAAGAAAAGCAACAAAAACTTGAAGTAAACAACGAAGGGTTTGAAATATGATGGAATCAAAGCCAGAAGACAAGGCAGAGGGAAGTAAAAAGTTCCAAGCACCTTACCTGAGGGACGGCGGTTGTGCCATCTTGGCTGGCGCCAGCCGCTACTGACATTGTGGCTTCCACATGCCACTGACAGAGAAGCCAGAGACCTGTTGTAAGTTCAACTGCAGGTCAGCAGAGATGAAAGCAAGCAGCAGCTCGCTCCACACTCAAGAGACCAAACGGCAGTGGCGATGGCAGCTGCAGCAGCGCCATCTTGGCAGGACTTTGCCGGCGACTACCAGCATTGTGGCTCCTGCACAAGTCTAGCAGAGATGCCAGCGACCTGCTGTGAACCCAGCAGCTGCAGAATAGCAGCAGTGAAGGCAAGCAGCGACTCGTTCCACGGGCGACACAGACCCGAACTGCTGCGTTGGCAGAAGCGGCATCAGAGCCATCTTGGTCAGACCGCGCCGACAGCAACTGGCATTGCGGCTTCTGCAGGCCACTAACAAGGAAGCCAAGGACCTCCTCTAAAACCAGCACTGCAGAGCACCAGCGACTGGTGTGAGCAGCAGTTCAATCCACACTCGGCAGAGACCCCAGGGCCCGGAGGCCTGACCAGAGCCTGCGGCAGCGACTGAACACCCCCCAGAGATTAAGAGCAGCGCTCAACAAGACTGTAAGTCAACAAGCCACCCCAGGGGGGAGACCACCCAGCATGGCTCATGAACCTTCTCTAAAATAGACCATATCCTAGGCCACAAAGTGAGTACTAGCAAGTTCAAAAAATGTGACATAATCCCCTGCATCTTCTCAGACTATAATAGAATGAAACTAGAAATCAACTATAAGAAGACCCAGAAAAACCTCATAAACACATGGAGACTGAATACCACACTGCTGAATGAGGAATGGGTAAAAGAAGAAATAAGGGGAGAAATTAAGAAATTCCTAGAAACAAATGAAAACAGAGACACAACATATCAAAATCTCTGGGACACCCTGAAGGCAGTATTAAGAGGAAAATTCATAGCACTGAGTGCCCACATAAGAAGAACAGAAAATCACCTAATAAATAACCTAATGACACACCTCAAAGCCCTTGATAAACAGGAATAGTCTAACCCCAAAGCTAGTAGAAGACAGGAAATTATTAAAATCAGAGCATAAATCAACGAAGTAGAGAATAAAAAAAATACAAAAAAATCAACAAAATAAAAGCTGGTTCCTTGAAAAAATAAACAAGATAGATAAACCACTAGCCAACCTAACTAAAATAAAGAGAGAATCAACCCAATTTCTAAAATAAGAGATGAAAAAGGTGATATTACCACCGATAGCACAGAAATCCAGAAGATAATCAGAAACTACTTTGAAAAACTATACTGCAATAAAATGGAAAATATAGAAGAAATTGACAAATTTCTAGACACGTACAACCTTCCTACATTGAATCAAGAAGTTATAGAAAATTTAAACTGAACAATAGCAATTAAAGAGATTGAAGCAGCAATAAAGAGTCTACCATCAAAGAAAAGCCCAGGTCCAGATGGTTTCCCAAGTGAATTTTATAAAACTTTTATAGAAGAACTAATCCCAATACTCCTCAATCTATTCCATGAAATAGAAAGATACGGGACTCTCCCAAACACGTTCTATGAAGCCAACATCACACTAATACCAAAACCAAATAAAAACAGCTCAAGAAAAGAAAACTACAGACCTATATCATTGATGAACTTAGACACAAAACTTCTAAACAAAATACTAGCAACGCACATTCAAAACCACATCACAAAAATCATACATCATGACCAAGTCGGGTTCATCCCAGGGATGCAAGGCTGGTTCAACATTCAAAAAACAAATCATGTAAGCTGGGCATGTGAGTCCCAGTTTCAAAAATAAAGCATAAAAAAATAGGGCCGGGGGCGTAGCGCAGAGGTAGAACGCCCCTGCGTTCAATCCCCGGTACCGCAAATAAATAAATAAATAAATAAATAAATAAATAAATGTAATCCCTACTTGTAAAGGTTTGTTATTTCCAATTTTTTGCTATTATAAACAATGCAAAGATTAGTCCTCTATCAGAGGACTAACTGGCAAATATCTTCTCCCATTAACCCAATCAAGAAATGGGCAATTGGCCGGGCGTGGTGG
>PVJS01029911.1:0-24457 GCA_004027185.1 Glis glis
TTTTTTTTTTTTTTTTTTTTTTTTTATTGCGGTACCAGGGATTGAACCCAGGGGCGTTCTACCTCCGCGCTATACCCCAGCCCTATTTTTTTATACTTTATTTTGAAACCGGGTCTCACAAAGTTGCGGAGGGCCTCACTAAGTAGAGAGAGAGAGACAGGGAGAGAGAGCTGAGGCTGGCCGCGAACCCGGATCCTCTGGTCTCTGCCTCCCAAAGTACTGGGATTACAAGCGTGCGCCACCACGCCGGGCTAGTAGAGAGCTTTTTGAAAAGCATGTGCAGCTGGGTGTGGTGGGGTATGCCTGTAATCCCAATACTTGAGAGGCTGAGACAAGAGGATCGCAGGTTTGAGGTGAGCCTCAGCAACTTAGTGAGACCCTCAGCAACGTAGCAAGACCCTGTTTCAAAATTAAAAATGAAAAAGCTGGGAGCGTAGCTCAGATGCCCCTGGGTCCAATCCCCAGTACCAAAAAATAAATAAATAAATAAATAAATGAAAGGCCTGTACAAACACAGGACAGCGTGCAGCCTCTGTGCCTGTCTTCCCCCGTCTCCCCTCCACTTGCCACTCTCCCTCTCTGCCCTGTGTTGCACGGAGCTGACCTTGACGGCTCCAGCCTGCTTGCAGACTGGGCTTGGCCAAGAGGCAGCACAGCACTGGCAGGAGCAGGGGAGCAGGGGTGGGAGGAAGGGAGGAGCCAGGATCTTCTCTCCCTTTCTGCCTTTGGTCATGTCCCCATCACAACTGTGGCTCCAGCGCCTGTCCAAAAAGCCCGCATGGCTCCAACTTTGCTGGGTGACCACAACCCTGGGCTCCAGGGACAGCATCTCCTTCCCTGGCCCTCCAGCCAGGGCTGGTGGCATCTGACACAAATCTCTGGGTTCTTTGTTTGGCCCCTCAGCCTCCCATCTACTGTGTAACCAGCATTCTACCGCAGAGTCCTGCTTTAAATACACTCCAGTGGTTTTCATCTCCTGGTTAAATCCTGACTCATTCAGACAGCACAATAAACACTCAAACACCCATCACTTAGCTTTAACAATGATTACCGTTCTGCCACTCTTGCTTCATCTATTTTTATTTTTGTGGGAAAAAAAAGTCCGAGGCATCATGTTATTGCTGAATGATTTCAGCATGTAGCTCTAAAAAAAATAAGGGCATTTTCTTACATAACAAGTATATTAAGTTGTTCACACCTGTGTTGACATATTACCACACCCAACAAAATTCAGTAAAGTTTCTTATAGTTATCTAACACCCAATCCATATTCAAAGTCTCCCAAATGTTCCAAAGATGCCTATTTTATATTTGGTTCATTTGAATCAGGATTTAAACAAGGTCCGCACGTTGCATTTGGTAGATATGTTTCCTGTGTGTCTTTTAATCGCAAACAGTAGGATGTCACCGGTACACACACACCACATATATACCACCACCATCACCACACACACACACACACACACACACACACACACACAAATGGGCGTGCTGGCACACTGTATTCTGAGCCCCTGGCTCTCACCCTGTTCATTCCCACTTCTTACAAGCCCCTTCAGTCCCTTCCACTCCCTCTTCAGTGTGGGTCCACAGAGCCTCTCTCAAGGACGCAGACCCTCTGCTCCCTTCTCCAGAGCATTAGAGACTCCAGGCCATTGAGCCACAGCTTGGTACCAACTCTTTTGTCTACATTTGTTTGTTTGGTTTTCCCTAATAGTTTGTGAAGCCACATGGAGGTAAGAATGGATTCTCAATCTCAAAGGACCTTAACGATCATCTAATGTGAGCCTCGATTTTCCTCTCTGATGGTTTTCAATTTGCATAAGTAGTACATCACCACTCATCTTACGGATGAGAAAGGAAATAATCTGTCCAAGGATGCACAACAGATTGGCAGCAGGAGAGACACCACAGTGAGTGGGCTTCCCACTGGACCATGCCCCTCTGTCTTTTGTCTTCCACACCTGGCACTGTGTTAAGAAATGCAGAAATGGTGGTGGCGCGCGCTTGTAATCACAGTACTTGGGAGCCTGAGACAGGAGGATCGCAGGTTCGCGGCCAGCCTCAGCTACTTAGTGAGGCCTCCGCAACTTAGTGAGACCCTGTTTCAAAAAAAAAATAAAGAATAAAAAAAAAATAGGGATGAGGGTGTAGCCCAGAGGTAGAATGCCCCTGGGTTCAATCCTCGGTACCTTAAAAAAAAATAAAAAATAAAAAATAAAAGAAATGCAGAAATGTAGCTCACTAAATACTTGTGCCTAACAAACAGGCATATTACAGCTCTGTGCAATTATGGGCATTCATAGTTATTGAAAGTTGATGATTGGTGGTCTCTGGCTAAAAATCCCACTCTATACTTCACTCCCTTTGAATTTCAGGGAGTATTTGATCCTCTGGGGGTACCAGAAGTCTTTGATGATGGCCAAAAGGGCCACCCCGCCATTTTTAGAGAAAGCAGACACAACAAGAAAACGTCGAAATGCACTGCACGTGTAAAGCATTTTGACAGAATGCAGATTGGTGGTCGCCAGGGGCTGAGAAGGAGTGAGGAGTCACCGATGAATGAAGACAGTGATGAAATGGGGGCAATGAAAACAGCTTGGAACTAGACAGAAGGCGGTTGCAGTGTCGTGAATGTACCAAATGTCACTGGACAAGCCTGTTCACTTATGGGGGGGGGTACTGGTGATTAAATCCAGGACATCCTGCCTCTGAGCTACACCCCTTTTTATTTTATTTTCTTTTTTCATTTTGAAACAGGATCTCCCTAGTTGCTGAGGGTCTCACTAAGAAGCTGAGACTGTCCTCAAACCTTTGATCCTCCTGTCTCAGATTCCCAGGTACTGAGATTACAGCTGTGCACCACCACGCCTGGCTTGACTTGTTCACATTCAAATGGTTAATTTTACATTATGTAAAAGTAGTTATGCCCAAGTTTTGTGGAGCCAGGTGTGTCATCCTCCCAGAACTTCCCCCCCAGGAGAGCAGACCCAGGCAGAGGGACTCTGGCTAAGAAAAAGCAGAGGGAGGAGTCTAAATGCCCCCTGGGAGGTGACATGTGGACACCCGTCACCCTGAAACCAACCATCAAGAACCCACAAAACCCATAGAAGAGGTTGCAGTCAAAGAGCTCAGGGAAGCACAAAGATTCTCATCCTTTCCCACCTCTTCTCCAAGTCCCCCAAGAGAAAGGGACAAAAAGAGTGAGAGAAGATGGGAAGGCTCGGGCCTGTAATCCGAACTGCTAGGGAGGCTGAGGCAGGAGGATCAGAGGATCTCAAGTTCAAGCCCAGCCTGGGCAACGTAGCAAAACTCCATCTCAAAATAAATAAATAAATAAAAAAGTAGCACAAATGTATTAGGGCTGGGGATGCAGCTCAGAGGCAGAGCATTCTCCTAGCATGTGCAAGGCCCTGGTTCTATCCTCAGCACAGCAAAATAAATAAATAAAAGTGAGAGCGATGAAGAGCAGCTCTCATCCCAGGCTCAGGTTCCTGGCTAAAGGCAGTCTGACTCTGGGGTATCACAGAAAGCAGACATTACATCCAGTTCAAGGAGCAAGGCTTAGACTGCCCTGGAGGGCTGTTTTGTTTTGTTTTGTTTTGTGGTACTAGGGATTGAACCCAGGGACATTCGACCTCTGAGCTATACCCCCAGACCTATTTTATTTTTTAATTTTGAAATAGGGTCTCACTAAGTTGCTGATGGCCTCACTAAATTGCTGAGGCTGTCCTCAAACCTGCAACCCTCCTGTCTTAGCCTCCGAAGTACTGGGATTACAGGCATGTGCCACCACGCCTGGCTCACTGGAAGGCTTTTAAAAAATGCCTGCAACCAAAGAGTTATGGGATCAGCCGAATATTTGGCTACAGGTTGTGAAGAGATTTGGTATGTTTCCAAAAGATATGGAGACAAAACACAATTGTTTTGTTTGTGCCCCATGGGGCACAAATTGTTAAGTAAATTGTTTAATCTGAGTCTGTTTTCTCATCTGAAATGGAGATGGCCATGCCTCCTTGCTGGGTGGTTGGGAATGTTCAGTGGAGGGGGCTGGCTTTTTTAAAAAACTAAAAATGACCTTGGTCATTGCCTAAGAAGACCAACTACAAATGTAGCAAGACCTGGGATACCCAATAGAATTTGAAAAGACACTGCAGAACCAGTAAACTAAGGATTCTTGGTGGTTTAGAATGTCTCCCATGGAACAAAGGAATCCGGTCCTTTCCCAAGGCCAGCAGAGCAGGCTCCCTGAGACGGAGGCCTGGGGTGGAGAAGGAGCCACACACGATGGGACACACAAATGTCCCATTACCCTGGCACCTCCTGGCAGTTGTCACAGGAGGTCTGATGAGAGACTTTCCCCCAAAGGTTTGCAGAGGCAGCCTCTGCCACAGAATTTCAGAATACATTGGTCATAAAGGGCCAGAGCCTTGGGACTCAGGATGAGGGGAGGGCAAAGCAGCTGGGCTCTAGGGCAGCAGAGAGATCTTGACTTGATGCCTGAAGCCTTAGCATGGACGTGGCTTATGACGCTGGGCAAGTGGCTGTTCTCTGCGCCTCAGTTTCTCTATCTGTAAAAGTGGAGATAACAATGCCTCCCTTTGATAGAGCAGGTTATGGCTCTCAGTTCTTCATTTCCTCCTGCCATGTAGTCAGAATCCATTTCACCACCTACCGATGTTGAGCTTAGTCATTATTATGGGCTCAATTGTGTGTCCCCTGAATTAGTATATTGGAGCCCTAACCCCCAGTACCTCAGACTAGGACTATCTGGAGGTAGGGCCTCTAAAGAGGTGATTAAGTTAAAATGGGACCCTTAGGGTGGGCCCTGATCCAATCTGACTGGTGTCGGGATAACAAATTTGAACATGAAATGACACCAGGGATGTAGGTGCCCAGAGGAGAGACCATGTGAAGACGCAGGGAGAGGACGGCCATCCTTGGCTTGTGAAAGCCAAGGAGACAGGCCTCAGAAGGAACCAACCCTGCGGGCACCTCCATCTTGGTCTTCTGACCTCCAGAACTGTGAGAAAATGAATTTCTGTCATTTAAGCCACCCAGTCTGTGCTACTTTGTCAATGCACTGTGATACCCAGCTCATTAACCTGGTCATGGTCATTGAATTTGGATCATAAAATTGTGTGTGTGGGGGAGAGGTTCATGCTCTGGGATTGAACCCAGAGCCTTGCCCCTGCTACTGAGCTATGCCACCAGCACCTATGAAATGTGTTGTTGTTGTTGTTTTTTTGCGGTACTGGGGATTGAACGCAGGGGCATTCTACCTCCGCGCTACGCCCCTGGCCCTATTTTTATACTTTATTTTGAGACCGGGTCTCACGAAGTTGGGGAAGGCCTCACTAGGTAGAGAGAGAGGGGGGGGAGGGAGAGAGAGAGAGAGAGAGAGAGCTGAGGCTGGCCGCGAACCCGGATCCTCCGGTCTCCGCCTCCCAAAGTACTGGGATTACAAGCGTGCGCCACCATGCCCAGCTATGAAATGTGTTTTTTAAAGAAAAAAATCATCTTACTTTTAAGTTACAAATGTAAAAAAGTAATTGGCTACCAATACTCAAAGTTCAATGTTATCAAAATATCATGTATGCCGTGGATGTGACCTAAATCCTGGAAAGAGTCTTCTCCCACTGGTCTCTTGACACTCCTGTAAACTTTTGCTTTAGTTTTACCAAGGAAGTCTTTCAGCTGATTCATATCTTAGTTTATCAAATTTCATATTCCAGGGGCCTACATTAATGGCAAGTAGAGCTTTGACATTCTTACTACCTTTTCCCCTTCTCTCATCCTGCTCCCCAATTTTGGTCCTAGAGAAATCTTCATCTCATTTCATTAAATCCTCATCACTGTCCTATGAGATGGATATTATTCTTTTTATTTTATAGATGAGGAATCTGAGGATCAGAGAAGTGGTTGGCTAATAAGCCATCGCGCTGGATTTGGGAACCAGGTTTGCTGACTCTTTGAGATCCAGGCTTGCATGTACTCTCTCCAGTGCTGCTCCTGGAATAGAATCTAGGTCGCGCTGCTAGAGGTCGACAGAACGAAGGCCTGATGAAACAGAGATCAGTTCCACTGGAAGTAAACTGAAAAGGTATTGCACAGAAGGGGAAGCTGGAGCCTGACTTTGAAAGACAAACGGCTACTCACTAAGTCAGGAGGAGGGAGGAGGAAACCAAAAGGGCAAGTGTTATGATTTAGACTTAGAATGTCTCCCAGGCCTCGTGAAAGACAAAGCAGCCATGTTGGAGGCAGGGCGTGGTTGCTGAGGAGAGGTCCCTGGGGGTGTGGCCCTGGGATTATATATGTCTCTTGCTCCCCTGCTCGCTCTCTATCTCTACTTCACGCCGACATGCCCTGAGCTCCACAGATGTTCCCTGATCTAAAGTGGACTGAAATCTCCAGAACTGCGAGCAAATAAATCTTCCTTCCTCTAAGTTGTGGTCATCAGGTATTTTGGGGTCACAGTGGTGAGAATGCTCACTGAAATAGCACCCAAGGGGGAGAAAATCTCAAAAGAAAAGGTCAGGCCAGGGGCAAATCCAACAGGGGTGGGATGGAGTAGGGCAGAGCAAGGAATGTGGCAGGTTCTCTGAACATTTTCTCTGCAAGTGTCTTTTCTTTTCATGCAGTGGTGGGGATGGAACCCAGGGTCTTGAGCATGGTAGGCAAGTGCTCTGCCACTGAGCTATGTCCCGAGTCCTGAGAGTGTCTCTTTTATACAGTTGTTTAAAAGGGAACTGTGTTTGCATCAGAGGTATGCCAACGGGTCAGGTTAGAGGCAGTGCTCTGCCCTCCTGCAAGCAATAAGGGGTGTGTTGTCTGTAGAGGATTTTAACATATAATAATAAAGCTACTTGGTATTGATCAAATTGTGTCCCTCCAAAATCTATATGTTGAAGCCACAACCTCCAAAATGACTGTATTTGGAGATAAGGCCTTTGTGGAGGCAATTAAGGTTGAATGAGGTCATACGAGTGAGACCCTGATCTGAGAGGATCAATGTTCTTACAAGACCAGATGGGGTGAGATGACCTCTCTTTGCCATGTGAGGACACAACAAGAAGGTGGCCATTGACAAGTCAGGAAGAGAGTCCTTATGAATCTGCCAGCACCTTGATCTTGGACCTCCCAGCCTGTAGAACTGTGAGAAATAAATATCTGTTGCCTAAGCCATCCTGTCTGTGGTATTTTGTCATAGCAGCCCAAGCTGGTTAAGATAAACATTGACATTAAGTGTCAATCTGCTTTTTATTGGCAGCATCCCCAGCTATTCTAAACAAACCCAGTGATAAAATAATCCTTTCTGCAGCTTAGACCACTTGCACCACCCCCCTTCTTGATACATGGTTCTTATTAAGACTGTGATAAAAAAGATTAGGGGCTGAGGATATAACTCAGTGGTAGAGCACTTGCTTTGCACGTGTAAGGCCCTGGGTTTTATCCCCAGCATTCAAAAAAACGGGGGGATGATGGATTATCTGGGCATAGTGGTGCACACCTGTAGCCCCAGCTACTCATGAGGCTGAGAAAAGAGGATTGCTTGAGTCCAGGAGTTCCAGACCGACCCAAGCAACATAGTGAGACCCCATCTCAGAAAAAGAAAGAAAGAGAGAGAGAGAGAGAGAGAGAGAGAGAGAGAGAGAGGAAAGGAAAGGATTATTACTGGCATCAGCAAGACGGCAAGGTTTAGCTCGTAGAACATGTGATGAAATGTCATTGGGTATATCTCATAAGGATATATATAGTAAGTCAGCACTTATATAGTCTAAAAACTCAGAAAACAATATTAGATATCATTTATAGATATAGACACATTAACCAAAGCCCAAACACTTTCCTAGAAATATCAGACACTACATTTAAAACAGTACTTTTCTCAGCTGGGCATGGTGATACACGCCTGTAATCCCAGTACTTGGGAGGCTAAGAAAGGAGGATTACAGGTTCAAGACCAGCCTCAGCAATTTAGCAAGACTCTCAGCAACCTAGCAAGATCCTGTATCCAATATATATATTGGATACAGGATATATATATATATAAAGGGCTGGGGGTATAGCTCAGAGGTAGAATGCCTCTGAGTTCAATCCCTGGTACCAAAAAAAAAAAAAAAAAGACAATGCTTTTCTCTGGTGGGGAAATTTTGAAAGGGGGAAAAAAAGAGGTCCACAGATATAAAGGTAACATTTCATTTCTTAAGGTGATTCACATATTGTATTCATTATATTATTTCCCATACATTTCTGTATGATTTGTTTTCTTTTAAAAATGCCCATCAATCAGCCAGAGAGCTTGTTCCCCCTCACTCCATACTGGGCGGGCCCACCATTAAACTTACTGTTTTCTTTTTTTTTTTTTTGCGGTACCGGGGATTGAACGCAGGGGCGTTCTACCTCCGCGCTACGCCCCCGGCCCTATTCTTCATACTTTATTTTGAAACCGGGTCTCACGAAGTTGCATAGGGCCTCACTAAGGAGAGAGAGAGAGAGAGAGAGAGAGAGAGAGAGAGAGAGAGAGACAGGGAAAGAGAGAGCGAGAGAGCTGAGGCTGGCCGCGAACCTGGATCCTCCAGTCTCCGCCTCCCAAAGTACTGGGATTACAAGTGTGCACCACCACGCCTGGCTCAAGCTTACTGTTTTCTATAAACTCCATTCCCTCCTGGCCTGGAGACATGACGTAGCCTGGCACTTTAGAGACTAGCAGGTAGTCCCGGATGTCTAAAACCAGGTGTTATAGGGAACAAAGTAAGGGATGTAGCAGAGCAGGGGAGCACCGACTGAGTCACGGAGGGCCTTGTGTGCCATACTGGAGAACTCGGGCTTTGTGTGAAGACAGGAGCAATTGGGACAGATCAGAGGCCTGGCCTCAGGGAGACAGGGTGGCATTGGGAGCACACAGTGACCCACCCACAGTGGGTGGGCTCTGCAGTGGTGGAGGGATGTACAAAGAGGGGGTGGTCAGCAGAAATGGGGGCAAATCCAGCCCCGCGGCTGGTCTGTTGCAGGATGATAGCCGATTCCAGCCGGAGGTGGAGTTTTCCTGGGTAAAAATGGAAGCAGCCAGTGATTGCTATTTATAAAAATAACTACAAAGGCTTGACAACCCAGGGAGAATGCTGAAAAAGTAAATTGAGGGCTGTTGGGAAAATGCTCAGTGATTCTCATCTTCAAAGCATTTTTGAGACATGAGCTCATAAATCCTTCCTCCCAGAGCCCTGAGAGAAATAGAGGAAAGAAGATGGGGGGGCACAAAGCATGGGTGACCTCCCCAAAGCCGGAGAGACTGTCCGCTGGAGATGTTATCTTGGATGCTTCTCGAATGTTCACCTCTTCAATCTGCCCCTCCACCCTGTTCCTCACGCCCTGCCTGGTTAGGGGCTCGGGTGTGTGGCCTCAAAGGATGGGGCAGCCACAGCAAGGGCAGAGCTGGCAGGCCACATCAGGGGCTGTGCTGGGTCACACTAGCCCCCTGGACCTGCTAAGATCCAGGTGACACAGGCAAGAAAACGGGCAGGGGCAGCATGGGCTGCTGGTCAGGGATCATACTGGGTGGGGGGTCCAGGTGGAGCCCTAGCTGGGGTACCTGGGACTTACTGTGAAGTTGGCACAAGCAGAGTTGAATGCATGCCCTAGCCAGGAGGAGGAATTAAAGGCAGACAAGGCAACAAGGAGGGAATGGAGGGCACCGGGCAGACAGGAGGTGTGTGCCACCCCTGCACCTGGAAAGGAAGCCGGGGGCCATTGCTCAGCTCCCACTGTTGTAAACCCTATGTGCCTAGTGTTGAGGCTTGTGCCATTTTTCCATACAGGAAGCAGCTGAGGCTGACTGGGGGGAACATCTCACACAGCCACAAGGAGGGGATTTGAACCTGGCTCACTTTGCATTAATGCCCTTGCCTCAGGTGAACTCCCGCTCCTCCTTCATGTTCCAGCTCAAGTCCCGACCCCTGGAAGCCTTTCCCACTCCCCCAGAGGGAAAGAGCGCTTTGCTCTTCTGTGTCCCCAGCACCCCAGTGCCACCTCGGCTGAGTTGTTGATTCGTTGCCACTGGAATCTTGACCTCCCCCTGGCTGCCTCTCCAGCTGGGGCAGGAAATAGCTCCCTCTGTCTGCTTATAGTTGATGTTTACTGGAACTTGGCTCACCCAGCTCTCCTGCAAGGTGACCTCTAAATAGCAGAACCTTTCCCTCCAGAGAGGACAGATCAGGCAGCGCCCCTGTGGCTGAGGGGCAGGGTAGCCTAACCTGCAGGTGCAGTGATCAGTAGGTTTAGGACAAAGACATATTTGCCCACATGTGGCCTGCTTGGAGTGCAACAGAGAGGACTGAGTATCTGAGTCCCAGGTGCTGGGGATACATTAGGAATAAAATAGACCGTGGAGCTTACATCACTGTGCGAAGATGGACGACAGGTACACAAATCAACAAGGTAATCCCGGGCTGGGGCTGTTGCTTAGTGGTAGAGCCCTTGCCTTGCAAGTTTGATCCCCAGCACAATGCACACCCAAAATGAAAAGTGCAAATAAGGTAATCTCAGAGAGGGTTCTGTGCTTTGAAGAAGGTAAGACATGGACATGCAACGGGACCAGCTCTGGGACCTCGTTATCCAGTAGGGACAAGCCTTTCCCAGGAGCCAATGGTGGACACCGGGAATTAAGTTTCCAGGCCCCATTCCCATCTGCTGAATATTCTAGTCCCCCTGCACTGCTCAGCAGACAACAGTGTCTCTACTTCATACACAGCTGTACCCAGACCCACAAGGGTTGCTTCAGCTTCATGGTTCTACACATTTTCTCCAGCCTCTGTGGTGGCTAGAGAAAAGATGACTGCGTTGCCTTCAACAGAAGGCGTATTTGTGTGTGTACATATGCTCGAGAGAAATTTACTGAAAAGATGTGGGTACGAGACCAGCTGGCAGCACGTTGCACGCCAGGATCCTCTCTCAGCAGTCTGCCCAAGAGTTCTAGTTTGCAATGCTCAAGTCCCAGTCAAGGGAGAAAGGCACAGGGGCACATTGGTGCTTACCCCAGAGCTCCTCATGCCCCCAAAGAAGGGGAGTTCCCAACCACCTGGAATGAAGTGAAGCCTTCCCGGGTAGTTTAAGGGTCCTGGACAATGGTATGGTGTGAGCATAGATTCCACACTCAGGAGTGGAAGCAGGAAACACAATCACAGTGTTCCCGGATCTCTCTTTTAGTCTCCTTCTAAAGAGGACTTTTTCTAGACCTCAACTGTTGTACCTGCTCAATGGGTAGAATTCCTACCACTTAATTTTTATTCAAACATTAAAATTCGTGGTGACCTTCATGTATGTAAGGCATAGTGGTGTCAAACAGAGGTAGAGGTGCTGGAGGGAGTTTTGAAATGAAACATCATCAACTGAGAGGTCATGAACACATTTTCCTCTTCCTTCGCCTCTCTCCTGCCTTTTGTTCTCCCCTTCCTTTTTCCATCGGTTTCTCTTCAGGGTCAATATAAAAGAGTGAAGACAACAAAAACAATATGTGAATGGACAAGCGGGGACCCCAGATTGGGAAAAGAAGGAGGAAGGTAGGGTGTTGTAGGCAGAAGAGTGACACCCTCCCAAAGATGTCCCGGTCCTAATGCCCAAAGATGGCATTATGGGTGCGAATCAGCAGACCTGAAGACAGGCAGGTCACACAGGCGGGCTCAGTGTAATCACAGGGTCCCTGCCAGTGGAAGAGGGAAGAGAAAGACCAGGTCAGGTTGATGCCCTGTGAGAAATGACGCCATCGCCCTTGTTAGCTTGGAAGATGGAGGAAGAGGCCAGGGGCCAAGAAATGTCGGTGGCCTCTAGAAGCTGAAACAGGTGAGGGAAGGGGTCCTGCCCGCCGAGCCTCTGTAATATACTTTGATTTTAGCCCGGTGCGACCCATGTGGGACTCCTAAACTGCACAGCTGTTAAGATCACTTGTATATTTTTTTTTGCGGTACCGGGGATTGAACCCAGGGGCGTTCTACCTCCGCGCTACACCCCCGACCCTATTTTTTATACTTTACTTTGAAACCAGATCTCACGAAGTTGCGGAGGGCCTCACTAGGTAGAGAGAGAGAGAGAGAGAGAGAGAGCGAGCTGAGGCTGGCAGCGAACCCAGATCCTCTGGTATCCGCCTCCCAAAGTACTGGGATTACAAGCGTGTGCTACCACGCCCGGCAAGATCACTTGTATTGTTGAAGCCAGCAAGCTTGCAGTAGTTTGTTACAGCATCAGTAGAAGACTAATAGATTGAGATAGAGAGGAAAGGATTGGAAATAAGACAGAGAAGGCATGGAGGAGTGAGCTACCGAAAAGACAGGGGACAGGAAGAGCCAGGACGAGTCGCATCCAGTTCTGCAAGGGGCACCATGGGTCTTGGACTGGAGAGGAGGCAAAAGGTATCTCCCCTTGCTGGCCGTTCTCATATTCAGGACCAGTCACATAATTTGTGGAGCTCAGTACAAAATGAAAATGCAGGGCCCCTTTGTTCAAAATTATCAAGAAACTCTGAGACCAGTGACAGGGAAATCACCCCTCCCTGATGTAGGAGGAGTAGCAGGTGGTTCAGGAGCCTTTTGTCTGGTCAAAAGTCATAGTCCCCTCGAACCCCTCTCAGTTCCCCCATAGTCAACTACAGTCCCTGCCCTGAGCTGAGGAGGATATGTCCAATACATCATAATATAGCATACTTTGTTTTATTGCACTTTGCTTAATTGTGCTTCTTCGATATTGCTTTTTTTTAATGAATTGAAGGTTTGTGGCCACATTACGTCAATCAAATCTATTGGTACCATTTTTCCAACAGCTCAGACGACCGTTAGCATTTTTTAGCAATAAAAATTTCTAGTTCAGGTATGTACAATATTTTCTCAGATATAATACTATTGCACACTTACTAGACAGCAGTGTATTGTAAACATGACGTCTTATCACAATTTTGGCATTAGTATTGCATTTGCTTTATGCTGTGGTCAGCAGCTGAACTGCAGTGTCTCTGAAGTAACCAGGAGAAGCTTCCATCCAGCTCCTGCCTGCTGCCCCTCAGAGCTGTGTCTTCCTGTGTTGCTCAGAACTCTTTAGCACCAACACGTTGGGGGTCACTGTATTGGGGGTTGGGAGGGCTGAGAGAGCTCGATTTATAAGCAGGAATCAGAAGCAGAATTTTTGTCTTAAATCAGAGCAAAAGAAATTAATGCACCATTCCTAAAATGCCTATATTTCTGGAGTCCAGCATCCCAACTTGTGTAACTTCTGCAAAACATACACCCTTGCAGAACCAATGTTCCTTCCCAAACAGCGTCAGGTTATAAGCACCATGAGGCTGGTGTGTATTTTAAGTTGTTCCCACCTCCCCATCACCCTCCATTTGTGTAGGTTAAGATTTGGACTTGTTTGCCCACACACACCATGCAGCCCCTCCCCTCCCCCTCCCCACTGGCCTGGGATCCAGGCTCCGTTTCAATCTGATGGCTCCAGGTGAGGCAGGCAGGTGCTGGTTACACACAGTCCAACAGGTTAAGTGGGCCTTTGGCATTCACCCTGTCTCGATGAAAGTAAGATTTTCTCGCCATTTGCCTGTAGTCTTTGGGCAATTCTTTGCTACTCTCAATGGAATGAGGGTCGCCTCTCAGAGGAGATTGTCCTCTCGGCCTCACTTCCATGCTGTCCTTGCCACATGCAAGTCAGCGTCAGATGTTTGAGACGCCCCCCAACCCCCACATTGTCTGAGCCCCTGAACTGTACAGAAAAACAGATCGTGGAGAGGAAAGGAAAGAATGTGAATAACAGGGAAAGAAAGAGAGGAAGAAAGCGGTAGGAAAAGTTGCCCCTGGCTAGGAGTTGGTAAGTATCCGCTACATAAACTCTGTGGAGTATGGAAACGTGTCCACACGCAGCCCAGAGTCACACGGAAGCTTCTGGTTTTGCTTCAGAGTCATCTCTGTTCCTTTTCTACCCAAACCCATTCTCCCCTCACCTTCTTCGTTGCTGATAAATCCCTAAAAATTTCTATCAAAGCAGTTTCAGAACTGAAGTGTAATATTGTGTTTCCTGAACACCTGGCTATATGGTGTGATTTTTCATATCCCTGGGCAATATTGTTTAAGTGTAACTCCTGATTCAGTAGATAGGGGATGTGAGATGCTGTATACCTCACCAGCTCCCAAATGATGCTGATGATGCCAGGCAGTGGACCACACTTTGAGAAGCAGGGGTTTAATATACACACAGAAACGGGTACAAGATATGTATCTACAGCTCGATGGTGAGCATACCCATGTACCCACAACCCGCATTAAGAAATAGAATACTGGCCGGGCGTGGTGGCACACGCTTGTAATCCCAGTACTTTGGGAGGCAGAGACCGGAGGATCCGGGTTTGCAGCCAGCCTCAGCTCTCTCTCTCTCTCTCTCTCTCTCTCTCTCTCTCTCTCTCTCTCTACTTAGTGAGGCCCTCCGCAACTTCGTAAGACCCGGTTTCAAAATAATGTATAAAAAATAGGGCCGGGGGTGTAGCGCAGAGGTAGAACGCCCCTGGGTTCAATCCCCGGTACCGCAAAAAAAAAAAAAAAGAAATAGAACACTATAGTGATACTTGCATACCTATGTTTGTAGCAGCACAATTCACAATAACCAAGTTACAGAACCAACCTAGGTGTCCATCTTCAGAGGAATGGATAAAGAAAATGTGGTATATATACACAAGGGAGTTTTACTCAGCCATAAAGAATAAAATTATATCATTTGTAGGAAAATGATGGAACTTGAGAATATTATGCTAAGTCAGGTAAGCCAGACTCGGAAAACCAGTGGTTGTATATTTCCTCTCACGTGTGGAAGTTAGAGGAAAAAATAGGGAAGAAAGGGACTTCAGATAAAAGAGGAGAGAAACCAATAGAATAGTGGAAGGGGATCAGGGAAGAGGGAAGGGGAGGGGATAAAGGAGGTTCAAGGAAGGAAGCCTATTAATGTTATGGTTCTATGTGAAAGGCATCATTATCGACCTAACATGAATGGGAAGGAAGAAGGCAAGGAGCTGGGTGAGATCTGGAGGGAAACACATCAAGTGGTGTGTGCATATATAAATGAACCACTTTGAATCTCACTACGATGTGTAATTACAATGCACCAATAAAATTATGTTTGAAAAAGAAAAAGAAATAGAATGGGGGCAGGGATGAAGCTCAGCGACAGAGTATGTGTTTAATACGTGCAAGGCCCTGGGTTCAATCCCCAGCACATGCACGTGCACACTCACGCGCGCACACACATACAAATAAAAATAGCTGGGCAGGGTGGCTCGTGCCTGTTATCCCAGTACTTAGGAGGCTGAGACAGGAGGATCACAGGTTTGAGGACAGCCTCAGCAACTTAATGAGACACTGTTTCAAAATAAAAAGGGCTGGGGGTGTAGCTCAAAGGTAGAATACTCCTTGGTCCAATCCCTAGTTCGCCTCCCCCAACATTACTAAAAGTAAAAATAAGTAAAATCCAGAGCATGTATCTCAGAAGTTTCCCTGGTGTCCCCTTCCAATCACTACCCCCGGCCATTGCTCCAAAGTGGGGACACCACTCCTGAGCCCTGACACCATAGATTAATGAGGCTCATTTTTTAACCCTGTAGTATGTATTCTCTGGCATAAATCCTAAGCTTAATCAGGTGTCAAACCACCAGGAGGCCATCTGCTCAGGGAAGGTTACTATTACGGTCTTGACCTATGTCCCCCAAGGTCTCCTGTGTCCCTGATGCTACAATGACCAGAGGTGGGCCTTTAGACAATGATTGGATCCTGAGGGCTCTGACCTCATCAGTAGATGAATCCATCTGATGGCTGAAGGGACCACTGGGAGGTGGGACCTGGTTGGAGGAAGTAGGTCACTGGGAGCGCATCCTGAAAGGAATCATCTTCTCCCAGTGTCCTTGTCTCTCTGCTTCCCGCTGCCATGAGCTGAGCAACTTTCCTCCACCCACCCTTCCACCATGGTGATCTGCCACATCTCAGGCATAGAGCAACTGAGCTAGCCAATTTTGGGCTAACTTGTCCTAAAAGAGTATCCAAAATATCAGTAATCAAGATAAGTAATATTTTTAAAATAAAAATCAATTTAAAAAACCCACACTGTGAGGAACAGTGCCAGGCATAGCAATCGTGAAGCCTGAGCCTTGAAGAAAAAAAAAATCCTGTCTTTATTTAAACTATTGTTATTTTATCCACTATAATTTTTTGTGTTAATTTTGTGCAATTTCTGACTCAGTTGATGGGGGAACATGAGACTCTTCTTGTCTCATCAGCTCCCAGACGATGTTGATGCTGCTGAGCTGTGGGCCTATATTTTAAAATTTTGCATTACATTTTATTTATATTAATTACTGAATTTGCTGTGCCTCCTTAATCCATGTACCCAAGGCTAGTGACTCACATGTCTTACCTTATCCTGGTCCTGGGTGAAAAAGTGAAAACTCTAAAACTATTTTACTCCCAGACTTTTCATTATGTAGGATAGTAAATGTTCTTCTAGCAGGGATTTCTGTTTCTTACAGCTCAACACATAATGACAAATGTAAGGTCAGATAGCTGCAAGTGACAGAAACCTAACTCATGGCTTACACCATGAGGTAAGATGCCATCTTGCAGAGTGCAAAGTAGAATAGGCTGCAGGTACAGGTTGATCAGGGCTCTGGCTTTGTTTCTATCCTGTTCTATCAGTATTTTCCTCTATGACCTCCTTCAGGCCTTGTGAAGGTCAGTGTTACATAATAAAAGATTTGTCTGGTCTTGTCCCAGGTTTTTGGAACAGAGCTTCTCAAGCCCTTGGAATTTCCCAAGTGATAGCAGTGTCTTTGTTATTCATGAACCCTGTGGATTACACCTGTGTTTATGCTAATGAGATGGCTCAGGATGGGGGCTGATCACCAGAAACACCAACCATGTAATTAGAGGATTTAGGTTTTCAGCCAGCCTGATATCTAGGGAGAGGAGGGGAACCGGAGATTGAGTTCAATCATGTAGCCAATATTCAAGCAGTCATGCCTATGTAATGAAATCTAATGAAAACCGTGGACCTTGAAGCTCACTGGAGCTTCCTGGCTGATGAACACATTGACAGGCTGAGAGAACGCTGCACCCAGTGCCACAAGGGAACGGGCCAAGAAGCTCTGTGTCTGGGACCTTCTTAGACCCTGCCCTATGTTCTTGATTTCTATCTTTCATACTAAAACTATAGTGATAAGTATAAGATTTCTTGAGTTCTGTGAGCAAGTCCAGTGAATTATTGAATCTGAGGGGGTTGTGGGAACCCCCAGATTTGGAGAAACGCAAGAGACCTGGGAGCTCCCCTGTGGCAGGCACCTGAAGCAGCACAGTGTTGGAGGGTCTGTCTCCTGGTCTGCAGAGTCTGACAAACTCCAGGTGGGATCTGTACTTGCACTCGCGTCTGGGGCAGTACACTGCAGTCCAGTGACAGTTGGTGCCAAAACAACTGAAATCAGCCTGTAATTCCAGTACTGGGAGGCCGAGGCAGGAGGATCACAGGTTGGAGGCCAGCCTCAGCAACTTAGTGAGACCCTGTTTCAAAATAAAAAATAAAAAGGACAAGGGGTGTAGCTTGGAGGTAGGATGCCGCTGGGTTCAGTTCCAAGTACCACAGGGAAAAAAAAAGTCATTTTCTTTCCCCAATCACAAATAGGCCAACAGTAGCCTATTAGTTTATTTCCAGTAACAGGGAAAAATTTTACCCAAAACATGGAATAAATTATCTTTCCTTTGGTTTTATTGTGTCCATTTATGTCATCCTAGATCTAAGACAGTCACCAGAGAACGTCATATGCTGATAGGCTTAAACCCAGAATCTTAAATCTCTTGGCAAGCATGGGAATTGCTGTATTTGGCTTAGATTATTCGACCTTCCCATCTTGCCCCAAGAGTTAGAAATGGGCTCATTGTCCCTTGACCCAGCTCGTTTGAGAAGTGGTAAATAAGCAAAGTTCAGCCGGGCGTGGTGGCGCACGCTTGTAATCCCAGTACTTAGGGAGGCGGAGACCGGAGGATCCAGGTTCGCGGCCAGCCTCAGCGCGCATGCGCGCGCGCACGATCGATCCATTGATCGATCAATCTATCTCTCTCTCTCCTCTCTCTCTCTGTCTCTCTCTCTCTCTCTACCTAGCGAGGCCCACCGCAACTTCGTGAGACCCAGTTTCAAAATAAAGTATAAAAAATAGGGCCGGGGGTGTAGCGCGGAGGTAGAACGCCCCTGGGTTCAATCCCCGGTACCGCAAAAAAAGAAAAAAAAAGCAAAGTTCAGGTTCTGTATGCAAGGAAAGATGGGATAAATAATACAGGCTGGTATGGTGCCCCATTTAAAAAAAAATGTCTTTGACTTCAATTCCAACTTCAATACTCACAGCTCTGGGAACAGACTCAAGTGTGTTTTCTTACTTGTAAAAAGGAGATAACAATGTCTACTTGACATGAGTGTTTATGAGGGTTAACCAAAAATGCAGTGTCTGACATACAGTAGGTGCCTAATGCACATTCTGATATACAGTAGGTACATAGTCAAATGTGTAGTGTCTAACATACAGTAGGTACATAATGCAGTTTGACATACAGTAGGTATATAATTAAATGCATAGTGCCTGACACACAGTAGGTGCATAATTAAATGAACAGTGACTGACATACAGTAGATGCATAATACAGTGACACACAGTAGGCACATAATTAAATGCACAGTGTCTGACATACAGTAGGTACATAATTAACTGCATAGTATCTGGCACACAGTAGGTACATAATTAAATGCACAGTGTCTGACACACAGTAGGTACACAAATATAGTTCTTTCACCCAACTTCCCTTAGCCCCGGAGGTCCAGGGGCTGACTGCAGCCTTTTCATCTTTGATTAGCTTGCATGGTGCCTGACACATGGTGAGCATTTAATAGATACTTAATAAAAGAATGGACAAGAGCCTATTCCTGTAACTGGAGCGCTTCTTCTCCATAATACTAAGAATTACGCAGCTAACTCTATAGCCCATTCTCGCTCTGACACTAAAAATTTTAGGTAGCTAAATTTTGGATTTCAACTCCAACAGCTATTTGGCTTCATTGTCTACACATCTGTGCCCCTCTTTTATCTGATCTTATTTTCTATTCCTGTTGTCCTTGGGCCTGGCTCTCTACTCGTGTTGTTTGTGTTTTCCCAGCATCATTTTGTTGTCAGAATTTTTGATGGAAGCCATCTTTGTGGAGAGAGTTGGGGAGGGGGGGAGGAACAGACAAGACGACAAATCAAATCTTAGCTTTAGAAGCCACTGAAGTCATAGTGAAGCCCTTCCGCCATTCTTAGCTGAATTCTTTCCCAGGCTGGTCTGAGCAGCACCCAGACTTTCCATCGGGCTTTGTTCCAAGGGGGTGGGGGTGCCAAGAGGAATACTGCGGCCTGAGAGACAGCCAAGGAAAAAGGCTTCTTTTAGAGGCGAGCCTGCATTACACAGTTGGCAGTGCTAAGCCGAACGCTCTCCCAGCTTCCAGGGGGAGATGAAAGACATTCCCCCCATAGCTTCCCTTCCAAGCTCTTACAGCTGGAAGGGCAGGAGAGCCAAGTTCCGCCCTTTTCAATGCAGGTTGTCACTTGGGTGCCAGGATCTGCTGCTAGATCGGCCAAACATCCACCATGAAAAGAGGTCCATCACGCTTTTTTTTTTTTTTTTTTTTTGCTTATCCATCATTAAGTGCTCCATTTAACCCAAAAGAATCTGACTTTCGCTTTTCTCTCCTGCCATAGCTCAAGGAGAACAGAGCTACTGAGAGATTAAAAAAATACTAAGGGAAATAAAAGAAACGTAATTTCTGAGCAGACCTGTCATTTGTAATTCAGCACCTGAGGCCGTTTGTATTTCACAGAGTCTGAGAACTGGAAGGAAATGTGGGGATTCTCTAGAGTCGCCCCTTTATTCTATAGACTGAGAAGCAGATGCCCAGAGGAGGAAAGTAACCTATGCAAGGCCACACAACTGGCAAATGGCAACAGCAGGACTACACCCCTAACTCCTAATCCACTTATTCAACCACATAGTTCTTCTACTTTTTGGATTCATGTCACCCCGCTCTAACCCACACCACGCCATCTGCTTTTCCAGTACCATATGCTTGTTCACAAACTCTTGTGAGAGATTTAATGATTCAAATAGATGATGCCCTTGCAGAAGGACAAACTACAACACAGCCTCACATCTCTGTTATTTTAAACCAACAATCCAAATAGCATAATGAAAGAGCCCAGTTTATTTTTCTTGTCATACAGAATAAGATAGTTTACAGGCAGACATTGTCTAACTCACAAATAAGCTGTGTCCTAACAGCATGTTTGGAATTTGCTATTTAGAATCCAGGATGTGCTTTCTTATGGGGAAATCACATGATCTGTGCGGTTAGAACCCCAGGCCGGGTCACCAAGGCCTACTTAACCAATAAGTAACCACAGCGGAGTCGAATCAACCCTTCATCGTACTGTTGCCATGAAAAAAACACATTCCAAGTTTCAAGTGGGAACAGCAGGCCTACCAAAGTCCCAGTGGGACGCTATCCTCCCCAGGTGCTGGGGAGGGGCAAGGGGCTGGAAGGTTAGGCCAGGTAAAAGCTAGGAGGCCAGGGTTGGGATGTACCTCAGTGGCAGAGGATGTGTTTATCATGCCCAGGGCTGTGGGTTCCATCCCCAGCACCACAAAAATAAAAAAGTAAGGGAATGGTGCAGAACTGAACTGGGTGTGAGCTTTGAACAGAGGAGGAGCCGGTTTCACGTCACCCCTGCTACTTAAGAGTCAGGCAAGTTCTTTAACCCCTCTGAGCCTCTGAAAATGAGGGTGCTACCTCACAGGTAAGTCATACGGACAAGCGAAGATAAAGTACATAAGGGTCTGTTACAGAATCTTGCCTATATCCACAAACTCATTTATTACCATAGCCACTTGGGGGATGAGAAGGATGGGCTCTGGCAATTTGAAGAGCTGCGATGGTCCTTTTGAGGAGGTGGAGTCTGGGGCAGGGGAGAGGGTGGCTCTTGTTGCAGGAAGCTGTGAGGGAACCCGGAATTCCTAGCCCCCACCCTTGCCCCTTAGCAGTAGAAGTGGCCGCAGCTGTGGTCCCAGCCCTGGTGAAGCTCCGGGTGGGGGACTCGGTTGTGATTCTATGCAACCTCATCACAGAAAGGGCTGCATAGAGCAGCGTGCCCTCCTGAGCAGCCTTAGTCTTCCCTCCGCCCTCTGCAACCATTCTTCCCCATCCCCCAGGGACAGCCCTGGCAGTTACACAGTGCTTCTGGGCCCATTCACGTCTCTTTTCAGTGACTAAATTGGCCAAGTCAGTGTCTAATCAAACTGCAAATGTTTAATTTTAAGCTTCAGCCTCCCACAAGCTGAGGTATCCACTTCAGGCTTAGAAGTTGCAAGAGGGTAGGGAGTCTGTTGCTCATTTCTTCTCTCTCCGCCCCACACCAGCCCCCAGACTCACTAGCTGGGTTTTGGACCATCTGAGGTCAGGCCCAGAGGGAGAAGGGAGGGGAAGGATGACAAGGCAGTGCGGCCTGGCATGGGGTCCCTGGGATGTCTGGGGAACAGGAGTTAGTGCTGTCTGGGGCAAAGTGGATCCTAAAAGCCCCTCCTGCTTGTCTTGGGGTGAAAGGGAACACAAAAACCTTCCCCAAGGATATGGATCTCAGCTGTCTCAGTGTGCCCAGGACTGAGGGCTTCCCCAGGAGACAAGACTTCTAGTGTTAAAGCCAGAACAGTCCCGGGCAAACCAGGAGGAGCCATGGCCTGACCCATGGTGGGGGTACATTGCCCTCCACAGCTCTCTCCCACAGACCCATTTTCTCAAGGCTCTTCAGCCCCATGTGTCTGTGGCCAGAGCTGGCAGGCCAGGTTGATCGTCTCTTAGCAGGTCCTGCATAGGGGGACCTCCCCCAGGGTTGTAGATTCTTGGCAACTTCTAAATGGTTCCCTTTGGGTCCTCTGCCTAAATGGAGACATCCTCACTTAGAGACTAGAGGGATTCCAGGGCATGGTGAATCCTGAATTGAAAGGTCCCTCTGGGCACTTAAGAACATCTCAGCTAGGACCCTCAAGAGAGCGACTGTGTGGTTTGATAGAGCCCGTACCCTAGGCTGCAACCTCAGCTCACCCACTCGTTACCTTGACTTTGTTACCCTACCAGCTTATTTAGCATTTCTGTTTCCTCACATGCGAAATAGTTGATAATGGTATCTACCTTATGGAATTTTGCAGGGGATTATAAGAGTTCAGGTAACACATTGTTTGGAACGTGGTAACTGCCCAAGAAATGCTAGCTAACTACTGTCAACGTTATAGCAAGCAAGCATTGTGTGATAAAAACTTTAATAAGTTTCAAACCTGTTGCAGGCATATTTTCTTACATTATTTTCTTGATTTAAAAGTAACTTCATAAGTTGGTGTTGGCAAACTCATGAACTCACACACTGCTGGTGGGAGTATAAATTTATAGTCTCTCAGGGAGGTCATTTAGCAATAAATTTCAAAAGCTCTAAAACTGCCTTTGACCCAGCAATTCCACTTCTAGGAATTTATCCTGAGGAAATAATTGGTGAACTGGCTAAAGATTAATGTGCAGGATCATTCTTTGCAGTGTGCTTGAAACAGGAAAAATCTGGCAGTTTTTATTTATTTTTGTTTTGGTAGTACTGGGGATAGAACCCAGGGGCATTCTACCTCTGAACTACACTCCCAGCCCTATTTTATTTGTTTATTTTTGTTTTGAATCAGGGTCTGCTAAGTTGCTAAGAGTCTTGCCACATTGTTGAGGCTGTCCTTGAACCTGCAATCCTCCTGTCTCAGCCTCCCAAGTACTGCGATTACAGTGGGCATGCACCACCACACCCAGCTCTGGAAGCTATTTGAATGTCTTATAATAGATGAGTTAAATTTTGATTCATGCATGCAACAAAACACTATACAACTATTTAAAATGATGTAAGAGATCTATACTTACTGATATAGAGGATGTTATGATATCTAATGTACATGTATATTGAAGATACTTTTGTGTGTGTGGTGCAGGGGATTGAACTCAGGGCTTTCAGAAAAGCACTGTACCACTGAGCTACATCCCCAGGCCTAGAGACTGAACACTTAAAAATAATGTATAGTTCAGGATTTTCCTCAATATAGGGATTATTGTCATCTAGCTGAGATCAAAATGTATGTATATATTTGTATCTTTTGTTATGCTTAATATTATATAAGAACCATTTTGTACCTTATAACAAACCTTCTATAAACTTCACAGATAATAATACCCATCAACTTAATGTTTCCTGATTTAGATAATCATTTATTGTTAGAGCAGTTCATTCCACAAATAAAAAAAGAAGAAAAGCCAGATGTGGTGGTACACACCTGTAATCCCAGTATTTACTTGGGAGGAGGCTGAGACATGAGGATCGCAGGTTCGAGGCCAGCCTCAACAATTTAGTGAGGCTCTCAGCAACTTAGTGAGACCCTGTTTCAAAATAAAAAATAAAATAGAGTTAGGGGTGTAGCTCAGAGGTAGAATTCCCCTGAGTTTAATCCCCAGTACTGCAAAAAAGAAAAAAAGACAGAAATTCAAGGAACGTATTAGTGTCTTTGTGCATGATACCTTTTTTAACTTTTAGGAATATTTCCTTAAGATTAATACTCCCAAGTCAAAATATATGTATATTTAAGAGGGGATATAAGTATTTTTAAAGCTTGCAATATGTACTGACAAACTTTGCTTCCTAGCAAAGTTATATCAACTCAAACCAAAACTTGATTTGGTAATCCAATGCTTGTTTATTTAATATAGCTTGCTTACTTTTCTCTGCAAAGAAAGGATAGGCCGTTGTTCATGTGATCTTTTCCACAGGTTTATTGTCCCAACTGAACAGAAAGCCCTTAAAGTATTTGACCCACCCATCAAGTATCTGTTCTGATTAAATTTGGCGGTTCCTCATGACACTGTAAACCAAATTGCCACAGACACAGTAGCAGGGCAGGGGAAGAGGAGAAAAGCATGTCAGGGCAATGCGACCCCTACACATCCTCACAGTCCATGTGGCAAAAGAGCGATTTGATTATTCAATATATAACTCAACAGCACTTCCGCAATTTTTGAATGTGTTGGAACTGCTCTTGAGAATGCCTTTATTTCAGAATTGTTCATTATACAGAATTCAAATGCTTTAAAAAGGAAGCATTCCAGTGGAAGCCTTGGACAAAAACTGAAAGATAAAAGGCAGGAAGGAGTTTCAAAATGTCCAAAAACCCTCTTGTTCTATCATAACAGAAGCTAAAAAAAATCTGATGGATAGAAGCTTAAAATTGGACTGGGGGGGGGCAGGCGTGGTGGCGCACGCTTGTAATCCCAGTACTTTGGGAGGCGGAGACCGGAGGAT
>PVJS01029912.1:0-24457 GCA_004027185.1 Glis glis
ATATAAAAGACTAAAGAATCTTTAAGCTATGTTTTAATTAATAACTATTAAAAACATAAAGTATTTTATCTTAAAAAGGTAACTTATCCAAATTAAAAGATTCCCTATAAGAATTGGTTCTAATGTAGGCAAACCCCATAAATAAAAGGAGATATTTAGTAAAATGAAGGGGTATTTTAGTAAGCAGGTTGAAGGAAAAGGGAAAATGCTTTTAGATGGGAAAGGATATTACATGGTAAAATTTTGTTCTAAGTAATTGAGTTATCCCATAAGGAAAGATTAAAATTAGAATAAAAATTTACAGAAGTTTAAGCATGCTACAGAAGATTTGAGAAAGTTAGAGATGAAATATATAGGGTAAAACTCAAAAATTCTGTATGTGTGATTAAGATTGGCTAAATTTAAAAAATTTTGTTTGATTCAATTAGGTTTTCTTAAGATATTGACCTGTTCTTGGTAAAATTTTACAAAATACTAGCCTAAAAGCAAAGTTTCTTTTCACATTTATTTAAGGTAGTTTCCTGTATTTTCTTAGAACAATAGGATTTCTTCTTGCTCTAGGTAACAATCTACTAAGGACTAGCTTAAACAAGAATCTTAGCATCTTAATCACGATAATCTCTTGGTCAGAGCTCTGGTCACTGCATTTTAGCACAATCAAAGTGTAAAGTTCTGTGTTTTATACATTTAAACAAAAACCACAAATAGAAATATAAGAGATTTATTAACTGCCCTCTTCATGTTTCAGCTTAATAAAAATCTGGTTTACACCTGTTTTGCGATGAGTAAATGCCACTAACCAATAGCCCTTTTTCTCTTCATCATCATTGGATGATAATAATAATTATATATAAAGGTCATGTTTAAATAAAAATTGTTTTATATCATTAAATATTGTCTAAACTACTATGCAAACTGGATTTGTTCTTGTCCCTAATAATCTTATTTAACACTTTCCTTACATGTCTTTATAACTGTTTACTAGTATTACAGATGCTTTATCAACCATGAACCTGTTAACCTCAATTCAAAAATCTCTTTTAAAGCAAAGAAGGGGAAATATGGAGTCATGCTTTCCCTAAGGATTTTTCTTGTTACTCTTAAAATTTTTTCCATTCAAATTAAAAGTGATTTTCTTACAGCGTCTCAGAGACATACAATGGAAACTCATTCACTGACTCGACTTATTCCTCAGGTCTTCTAAACAAATCCCTTGGATGGAAAAGGGGAAGGTCCATCTTCATTAATAACTCTTGGTAGAGGAAATGCTTGTGTAAAAAATAATGATGTTTATATTTAAATTCCAGATAAAAAATATCAAACCATATCAAATAAAAAACTCAGAGGTGACTGAAGAAATCCAAAGGCTAGAGTCTACCCCTCAGGGAGTAACAGCTCCTCTAGCAGCGGGGCTGAGAACAACAAGGTTGCCATCCAGAGGGCTAAATCACTTTGGATAAATCAGGTTAATCACAAGCTAAAACTCCAGAGAACATATTTCTAATGATGTTAACTACTGTCAGGTCTACTATTTGCCTTTAATGTGCCCTCAGTTAAAAGATATCATTGGAAACTGCTGCCTCAAGGGATGGGAGTTTGTAGCTCAAGCAGTATTAAAGGTGAGGAAGCAATATGAACAGGTATGTACTATTAATTATATGGATGACATTTTATTAGCTCATAAGCAAGAAGGAGTGTTGCTTGCTGCCTATGCCTGTTTGCAGAAAACTTTAAAAAGAACAAGGATTAATTATTGCTCCTAAGAAAGTATTTTCAAAAATTATTGGAAGACATTTATTGGCTTCGTCCATATTTAAAAAATTTTTACAGGAGAGTTAAAGCCTTTGGTTGATATCTTAAAAAAGGAGATTCCAGCCCTGCATGGGAGGGGACTTTAGGAAGGTAGGCAGATGATACAGCCAGTGGAGCCAGCTATGAAACAGCAACAAACATATATTTTCTACTGCTCATACACCAACTGCTGTTCTATAGCAGGATGGACCATTGCTGTGGATTCATTGGTGGTTTAAAACCTTATTGGGAGGCAGTCGCATGTTTAATATAAATAGTTAGGACGAAATCTAAAAAAATAATTTGTAAGAGAACCTGCCTTGATAGCAGTTCCGTTCACTACGGCAAGTGGACTGGTTATTCCAAAATGTAAATTCTTGGACAATTGCTCTCACAGCTTTTGAGGGTAAAATTAATAATCACTATCCTAAACATAAATTGTTACACTTTCTAAATAGTAATGCTTCAGTTTTCCAAAAAAATTATGAGACAGGGATCTTTAACAGAAGCTTTGTTATAATTTACAAATGAATCATCTAATGGGAAAGCAGCATATATTATTCAAAAATAAATGTTTTCCTTTAAAACAGCTCCTGCATCAGCTTAGGTAGTAGACTTAACAGCTGTAGCTACAGTATTTCAGGAATTAGCCACAGTTACTTTTAATTTGTATACAGATAGCCATTATGTAACTAAAACGTTACAAGTTTTTAAAACTGTTGTCCATGTAGATACTGCTAATGTTTAAGTAAAAAAATTATTTTTACAAATTCTACAACGCATTCATGATAGGAAGCACCCTTATTTTGTAGGTCATATAAGAGCTCATACAAAATTACCTGGTCCTTTAGCAGCAGCAAATGTGCTTCCTGCCCAAAACAAATGTCAGTACCGCATTTTGGAGTCAATCCTCAAAGCTTAAAACTTAATCACTTTGGCAAAAGGAAGTGACATACGCGGCAAATTTGGTAAACTAAAATATGTGCATGTTACTATAAATACATATTCAGGATTTCTCATGGCTACTGCACAGACTGGGGAAGCAACTAAACAGGTAATTACAAAAAATTTTTGCCATCAATTTAACATTGAGCTCAAAACTAGTATTCCCTACAATACTCAAGGCCAAGGGATTATAAAATACACCCATAGGGCCATACAAATTAAAAGGGGGCGGGAGATATACCCCCAACTCTTTAAACCAACTCTTTAAATCATTCACTTTTTATTTTGAAATTTTTAATTGTGGATGTACAAGGCATTCACTTCGCTTTTTTCTGAAATTTTTAAATGAGAATGTATAAAGCATTCAGTTTTTATTTTGAATTTTTTAAATGTGGGTGTACAAGGCCGCTCTGCTACAGACAGATTCTGGCATCCACACACTCAAGATATTTATGTTCAAGTGAGATGGAAGGATCCTTGCACGGGACAATGGCATGGTCCCGACCCAGTGTTAACATAGGGGCGAGGGCATGTGTGTGCTTTTCCACAGAACGCAGAAGGGACAAGGTGGCTTCCTAAGATGTTGGTGCGGTTTGCTGGACGAGTACCTGAGAAGGAGCTGGAGAATGAAGATGCTGTGACAGATGTGGCTGTTAACGGTATTTCTACAGATGACCTCAGCTGAAATTTACTGAACTTATGTTCCTGATCCGCCTATATTACATCCTGCAGTATGGGAAAGACAAGAAATCATAGTGATAGTAAAGGATCCGTGATTGCTTGCTCAGTCTGCTACAAGACGTTTGAGGATGCAGCAAGCTGGGAGCTTTAATTATTCTAAATCAGGAGGAAGGTTGCCCACTTATTTTGTTAAGGATGGTCAAAAGCTAGGGAGTATTGAGACTGATGTGCATGTGCTTGATGGACGAGGGAAATGTTGTTATTATGAAGAATAAATATGGAGGAGAAGTGATAGGTTTATTTTGAATTGGTCTGGGAATCAGCAAGGAGGAACTAAAGAGGACCCCCAGACTGAAGCTAAGGATTGGGCTAAGGGATTGTCTGCTGGACTATGGTGGGCTAATTCAGGTTATCAACAGACATATATTTGGAAGCGTGCTGCTGCCATGAGCAATATAACTGATCACAGATCTGGATATAATCGCACGGAAGGACTAAATAACTGCATAAAAATGAGCAACCAGACAAACTTACCTGGATGCCCTTTAAAAGGCCTTGTTATGGCATGTGTCAATTCACCTTATGTGTTGTTAGTAGGAAGTATTAATATTACTATTGATCCTCATGTTTTTAATGTTAATTGTAAGAATTGTACCATATCTAATCGCATTTCTGTGACACCTAATGGCACCCAAATAATGAATTTCTGTTAGCATATCAGGTCCATGGTATAGTGAGAAAGAATTACAAGTGTTATAAGGAATAGAGATCAAGAAAATGCTTGAATTAATTATTGCAGGCACTGCAGCCTTAATTGCCTTTATAGCCACTGCCACGACTACTGCAGTAGCTCTATCTCAAGAAGTGCAGACAGCTACCTATGTTAATTGATTGTCTAAGAATGCTACCTTAGTGTTAGGGATATAGAAAGATATAGATAATAGGTTAGAACATAAAATAAATGCCTTGTATAAAGTTGTTCAATATTTGGAAGATGAGGTTCGTGGGTTAAAGCTCTAATGCCCTAACCTCCTTCATACAAAAGCGGCTCCACGCCATCCAAATCCACCAAATGGAGGTCCGGTATCAGAGTTTGGCCAATCGATATGAGGGCCCTGATTATTAAACCCCAGCCCGGTCAATGACCAATGACAGGTAATGATTCTGCTGGATCAGATGGACCTAAGACAGAGAATCCCAGCATGCTCTGGGGTCCTCTAGGACAGGTAAATTCTGAATCCCGAGCAGGACAACCTAAGACAGGTTTGACCGCCGGCTTTAAATAAAAAGGAAACGGGGAAGTGCTGGACCCTCTACCCAGTGCCATGAAAGGGCCTGGTGGACTGGCAGAAGCCTGCTCTGGAGTACCAGGCCTCTCCCACGTGGCAGTAATTCAGCATATTAATGGCAAAGATGGCGCTGGCGAATTCCTCAGGGGGAGGTCCCGCAGGTAGTCCCACCTAGCCTCAGGAGGGCTGTGATAGGTAGTTACCTCCTTCCTTGCTCACAGATGACAGGCGTCTCTACCTATGATAGATCACAGGGGGTCATGGTGCCACATCCTACTAATTGTGAACTTCCTGTATTGCCTCTACTATAAAAGAGAGATGTGGCTTTCTAATAAACGAGATCTTGCTAGACTTGACTCCCGGTTTGAGGTATGCTTCTTTTCGACCGTTCGGCGTCTGCCCCCCCCCCGTCAGCTTCGCATCTCTCTCGGGCTGGCCCCGACACATTGGCGATGAGATTAATATGTTGAAAAGTGATTTGATTAGTTTCCAACACAAAGAAATAGGATCCATGATATATGAATGAAAGGTTCAATTCTGTAATGGAAGATAATGGATTATTATTCATGCTAACAAGTTGTGCTTTGGAACCCTTTGGTGGAAAAGAAAATTATTTCCAGGTACACACGTTGTACTTTTGGGTGACCAGTTAAGCTTTGGCGGTTTGCATTTTTAATGTGGGCATCCCACAATCAGCTCTGGAATGTCGGGCAGTCATGACTGAGGCAAACTTGGCCCAAAGGACAGGGATTAATCATATGCCTTAGTTTTATTTTCCCATCAGGGTCAATGAGGGAAATTTTTAAGTTCATTTTTACGAGAAAAAAATATCAGCTACCAGAAAATGAAAATGAGGGTGGAATAACAAATTTGATGTGTGGAAGAATAAGGGAGAATGATAAGTGAAAATAAAGTTGCATGTTGAGCGGGTCGTGGTGGCACACGCTTGTAATCCCAGTACTTGGGAGGCTGAGACCAGAGCATCTGGGTTCGCGGCCAGCCACGGCTACTTAGTGAGGCCCTCCACAACTCAGTGAGACCCTGTTTCAAAATAAAGAATAAAAAAATAGGCGTGAGGCTGTAGCTCAGAGGTAGAATGCCCCTGGGTTCAATCTCCAGTATAGCAAAAATAAATAAATAAATAAATAAAATAAAGTTGCATGTCAATAAAAGGTTGCTCAGCTGAATGAACAAAACAATTATCAATGGATACCAAATGAACATGAGAAAATAAAATGAACATGAGAAAAGAAATATAACTGACAAATAAGAATATGAAGGCTGTTGTTTCATACATAATTAGAGAAATGCAAACAGAGCTACTATGAAATGTTGTTTTAAAACAACCATTTGTATAAAATATTTTAAAATAATATTTAATGTTAATGAGAGTGTGCGGGAGTGGTGGCAAATATATCTACATACTGTTGTTGGATGTTAAGTTAATCAGATTTTTGAAGTAAAGTTACCGGTACTCATGAGGCTGAGACAGGAGGATCACAGGTTCGAGGCTAGCCTCAGCAACTTAGCAAGACCCTCAGCAACTTAGTGAGATCCTATTTCAAATTTAAAATATATAAAAAGGACTGGGGGTGTAGCTCAGAGGTAGAATGCCCCTGGGTTCAATTCTTAGTACAAAAAAAAAAAGAAAAGAAAGAATAGAAAATAATTTAAAATTATATATAACTTGACTCAAAAATTTTAAGAAACAATAAAATTATAATTTATATAAATTTAAAATTGCATTGTCTCCAAGTACAAAAATAAAACAATTTAAGTACTTACTGACATCATTGTAATAATGTAAATTCTACCAAAATTATTTGCAAATTTAAACAAATAATAATCACAAATAATTCTTCCCATAGAACTAGAAAAAATAATTTTACATTTCAAGTGTAAAAGAAAAACATGTAAGAAAAGCCAAATAATAATTGAAAAAGAATAGCCAGAGGGGACACTACTCAACATTAAAAAAAAATAAAGATGGGAATTGAGATTGACTATTATTAGTGTAATAATAGATGCAAAGATTGATAGAACAAATAGAGTCCAGAACAACATATGTTTATATGAAGATGTAATTTATATAAAAATACATAATTACACATTAGAGAGAAAAACATGAGGTATCCAATTAGAGGTAGAGAAATCATTGGTTATCAATTTTTAACCAAATAATTAAAGTTACTACATTTTACTGATTCTGAGATTTACTTATTTTCATATTTTAAAATTTCTGGCTGGGCGTGGTGGCGCACGCTTGTAATCCCAGTATTTTGGGAGGTGGAGACCAGAGGATCCGGGTTCGTGGCCAGCCTCAGCTCGCTCTCTCTCTCTCTCTCTCTCTCTCCCTGTCTGTCTCTCTCTCTCTCTCTCTCTACTTAGTGAGGCCCTCCGCAACTTCGTGAGACCCGGTTTCAAAATAAAGGATAAAAAATAGGGCCGGGGGTGTAGCGCGGAGGTAGAATGCCCCTGGGTTCAATCCCTGGTACCGCAAAATAAATAAATAAATAAATAAAATTAAATTTCTGAAGTGTCTGTACTTCTTACAGTTATGTAAAATAAAATAATTTTATATTAGAGTTTATATTTACCAACATACTATAGATCTTTACTTAATAAAGTGTAGGAAAATTAATTTCATAAAATATAAAGAGTTAAGTGTTTACAAACACACACACACACACACACAGGTACACCTATAACAGATAGAAGCAAATATGAAAACAAAACAATTATCGTTGAGGAATCTGGATCCAGGCCAACATCCTATGTCTTATCATTTAAGTCTGACCATAGAAATTACAAAGGCTTTACCTGGTCACCCTCCTGGGTAGAAAGCAGCTTTTTCCGGTTCAGATTGGGTGCGGAGCCAGACCCTGGCTGTCTCTGGGGGGATTGCTGTCCAGGACTCAGCCCCTCTACCGTCCCTTAGCCTACTGGCCAGGCTCACATAGGAATCTGCTCAGGTGCTCCATTCAGAGGCCTCCTCTTTGGAGATGAGGGGAAGGTGTCTCTACTCAGGCACTCTTCAATTGTCTCTACTGAGACCTGAGACCCCTGGGACTTGGGGAGTGCTCTTGAAATCCCTTTTGCTTGCTCAAATTTGCTATGAACCTAAAACTGCTCTAAATATATAGTCTATTGTACAAAATAAGTACATAAAAGCCCAACCATATTATGATCTTCTCATGGTGCCTTAAAATGTATCATCAAATACTGTCAATGTGTTCATCAATTTATTATTTTAAATACTATCAATATTTTAAGCAGGAATTATTTTCTCAGAAAATTATTAATGTTAATATTGCCATAAACACTTGCTTTGTCAGATTAAGAAGTAATCCTACAAGGTGTACACTGTGCAAAGATTGGGGTGGTTTGACTTTGTGTGCTCAAAAAATCTGCCCAGCATTCTGAACTGAAACACTCTAACAGCTGTGAAATTAGAAGTCTTCATTCAGATGCCACCAGGAAGGTATGAACCTTTTCCTAGGCCACTGTCCCTGCATTCTCCTGGGGAGCAGTAAGTAGCGGTATTCTGATGCTGCTAATGTTGACTCCCATTTTTCTCTGGAGTGGAAGTTTCAGATGTGCATGGGAGTCCTCTGACTTTTCAGGTTGAGCTGTGCTGCATAACAGCAAGAAAAGAGAGTGAGCTACATGCTTAGGATCCACTGACTAAGGATCTGTGAAAAAATATTTTCGATATAATTCTTAGAAGATAATATCATTCAACTTCCATAAAGTAAGATGAACAATCCTCATTTCTAATTTGACAAATTTCTGCCCACAGAATGTTTCAACATTATTTGAATCTTACTGAAAAAAAAATCATCCTCTTTGTCAAGAACTAGAGCTGAAAGGATACCGAAAATGATGTGGCCTCCAGCACCTTTGACAAGAGTAAATGTCCTTCCAGGACTAGATTCAGTCAGCCATATTAGTCTATACGTTTAATCTCCTATCTAAAATTCCCGTAGTTCAGAATTATACCGAAGTTATCTGTATAAAAATGGTGGTGATTAGTATAGGAAATTCACTTTACAATGGTTCAATTTTTTTGAAATGCAAAATTGAGAGCTTTCTTGGAGGTATGGGTTAATTGCATAGCTGGTATTATGGAATGTTAATTACGTTTTCATCCAGAATTATCAAAATGGATTTATATACAATATTCTGTCCAACCCATTCATGTCTGTATTTTCTTTGACTTGCTCAGATTTCTAATGGAAGAGAAAACGTGGCTAGTAATGCTGCTTCTCTCTGGCTTGGTCTAAGGATGTAATCTGTCCATATCTGACTCATTTTCCCCAGTCAGTAAATTCCAAATCAGTGCTCTGAATACTCTGCCTTCACTTTAGTTCAACTGAAGGAAGTAAAAAATAACTTCTCATTAAAAGGATGGGGATAGCTGTTGACATTAGAACAGTATTCTCTCAGAGATTTTGACAAGAATTTGTTCTCTATATAGAGAACTATTCACATTTTTATTCAGCAGAGTTGAGTAACCATGATGAGTGAATAATAATTACATAAAAGACAGAACATGCTGGAGTCCAGCCTCAGCTGGTCCAGAGGAATCCCTGAAGGAAGTGTAGGGTCTGCGAGGGAATGAGAGACAGGACGCTCAGCAGTTCAGTGAACCTGCAGACACTGTCTCCACCCAGCAAGCATCAGACTTTATTTTTTATACCTTTTTTACATCAGGAAGTCTTAACGCTACCAATTTTATGCTTAGTATATCATGAAAAATACTTTTTACTTAGTACATCATAGGACTCTTTACAGTGCAGTCATTTACCCACAGTTATTAACAACCCATTGTCCAGATGGTCACAACATGTTCCCCACCAATTACTCAGGTTCCATGCAAACTTGCGTTTCTTCCCACAATGTCAACTTAGCTCTTTTAATCATTTGCATTGTTTTCAGAAATATAATGCTATAACTATACTTGTGCTAAATGTTAGAAGCTATGGGTAATGTGGTTAACTAGACCTTATGCCTATACTTAAATTATATTCTATTTTAATGCCATTTATGCTTATATTCTATACTTTATTCTTTGTTACAGGCTAATAGTACTAGCTTGTTCGTTTTCCTCGAGGGGGAACCATAGCCTCCTACCTATCCAGTAGGCAGGCCTCCCAGAAGCCATAATTGTTGGTACAGCAGGTCATTGTTTATGCCCAGTCACCAAATCATTCTGAGCACTAGCTAATATTTTACAGATTGGTGGGCAGTACTCATACCTTTCATATTCTTTTTTTTTTTTTTGCGGTACCAGGGGTTAAACCCAGGGGCATTCTACTATACCCCCGGCCCTATTTTTTTATGCTTTATTTTGAAACCGGGTCTCACGAAGTTGCGGAGGGCCTCACTAGTTAGAGAGAGAGAGAGAGACAGAGAGAGAGACAGAGAGAGAGAGAGTAGAGAGAGAGAATGCACGTGCCCTGAGGCTGGCCGCGAACCCGGATCCTCCAGTCTCTGCCTCCAAAAGTACTGAGATTACAAGCGTGTGCTACCACGCCCGGCTTTCATATTCTTTTTAAGGAATTTTTTTATTTCTCTGTTTTTGGTATTATCTATCCACCATTTATAATAAATGAGGAATGCCTGTAATTGGCTAATTTTAGATGAAGTGGAAGAAGCACAAAATGTAGGGCTTCTAGCAAGCCTTATCATAAAGTTTGTGTCTTTAGCTGAAAGTCACAGACTTGTTTGTTTTCCTCGAGGGGGAAACCAGAGCCTCCTACCTATCCAGTAGGCAGGCCTCCCAGAAGCCATAATTGTTGGTACAGCAGGTCATTGTTTATGTTCCTCCTTGCTCTGAGCACTAGCTATTATTTTACAGATTGGCAGGCAGTACTCATTATCTGGTTTAACTCCCTTTTCCTATAAATTATTTCTATACTGGGAACAACAGTTTTCCTGCATATCGCCTGTATTAGAGTCATTTTGCGTAAATTGAGTTTTTGGCGTAAGTCCTACAATTCCCGTCACCAATCCCACAATTATTAACATTAATAGTAAGATCACCAACAGGCTAGGCCGCCATTAGAGGATGTCAGCTCTGCGACAAGCCTCCTTCTGCTGTGACTTTGTCAACCAGCCGCAGAAACTTTGGCTTCACCTTTGGTGTCACCAATCCCACAATTATTAATATTAACAATAAGTCCATCAACAGGCTTGCTGCCATTAGAGGATGTCTGTTCTGTGACAAGCCTCCTTCTGCTGTGACTTTGTCAAACAGCCGAAGAAACTTTGGCTTCGCATTTGGCCCCAGCATCTCCCCCCTTTTTATTTTTTAATTTGAGCACAGAAATCTCCAGGCGTGCAATTTTAATGCTTTTGTTTAGGAGTCTGAAAATGACTGGTAAAATAAATAAAAGACAAAGTATTATTAAAGAGCCCAAATTAACAAAAGTGAAAGTAAAGACATTCCCGACACAAAAAAGGAGATTGTAGTAGTAAAGTCTCGTGCAACGTCTGTGAGTTTCTAGAAGTATGTGCTAGACTAATATCCCTAACTTTTTCTCCTAGGGCATTAATATCTAATCCTAAATCTGTATTATTCCAAATTCCTAACAAATGAGACCTAACATTTTCCCACAGATGAGTGTCATTATCATATTTAAAAGGAGTCACACAAACCCATCAATAACTTGAATGACACCTAGCTGTAATTCTTGTTTTTAAATTTTGTGTTTGGTTTTCAATGAATATCACTGTTTCTTTTAAGACATTTACTCTAGCTTCTAATTTTTTATTAATTTGTTCCTGCAAGGCCAAAGCAACAGAAATGTTTTGAGATAATTTATTAGCATGTTCATCAGTATGTGCTTCCTGTACTAAAGCTGTGATGGAGGCTGTAATGGACCCCAATATTCCTATTAATGCTGTAATCCCTGAAATAAGAGCTGCCACAAAGTGCTTAGGTCTAGATAAAGCACTGGCTATAGAACTTAATGCTTGCAATCCTGGATCATCATACCAAGGGCCACTCATTTTAACAGGCAACAATACATAAGGCGGCTGGTGTACAACAAGAATCACACTAGGGCCAATTGAAGAAAATAAACAGTTAGAATGCAACCTTGACAGGAAATATTAAAAGAATCATATGCAATCTTATATATGTACAACTTTTGTGAACTACAAATGAATCCCCTTCTCCTCCCAGTACTTTAGAAACATTTGTAAAAACTTTTACATGCTGATGCCCCCATGCTGTAGGATGTATTAATGGGGGGTCAGGATAATATGCCCAATAACTTTGATCTTGAGTGGTTGCAGCGGCCAATACTACCTGACAAGTAAGAATAGCAATCATAGCCAAGAATAAGTGATCGGGAGTATCAGGTGTTCTGTGAGCACGCACGATGTGTTGAGCTTGCTGAGTGAGAAGTTTAATTTGTCCCCACCTAGGTGGCTTGCTTTGTCGAATGGCTCGGGATAAACACAGATCTGAAAGTTGCAATAATAATAATAATAATAATAATATAATATATATGTAATTGTATGATATATATTTATATTTATATAATTGTATAATGTATATGTGTGTATATTATATATGTATGTTATATATATATGATTATATATTATGTATATTATGTATGCATACAGTTATATAATATATAATTATATAATAATATAATAATATATATAGTATATAATATATAATAATTATAATATAATAATAATAATAATAAAAATAATAATAATAAACAGGGACCTGAAAATGTTCCTGCAGCAGCAATGTCCCTATGAAACTTATTAAGGGATGCCCTTGATCCTGCACATGAGTTAGAAAAGCATAAGAGCTGTGAGTCAGACTCTGAGGCTACTCCACTTTTGAAGGCCTCAAAGAAGAAATAGTAAAGCATATGTTAGGAAAAAAGGAGCTAAGGTTTCTACAACACAGCTCCTAAAGTTTTTTCATTTTGTACAAACTTGTTGTCCATGGCTTCCAGAAGAAGGTACTTTAGATTTGCATACTTGGCAGAAGGTAGGAAAACAACTAAAAACTTATTATTCTTATCATGGGCCAGAAAATGTCCCAGTAGAAACTTTTGCCTTATGGAACTTGTCAGGAGATGTTCTAGAGCCTTCTCACGAAGTAGAGACCTTAAATAAGAAATTAGAAAAAGAGCCAACTGAAAAGACTCCTCTGATTAAAGAAGATAGAAAACAGGTTTTTAAAGTAGAACAGGAAGATAAGCGCTTGTCTAAGGAGGAACAGGCAACTTTGGAGGAACAAGCAACATGCTATCATGATGATAATTGGAATAGAATGATATTTAAAGCTCGACCACCTTCTACTCCTCCTCACAGACTACCCCCCCATCCAGGAGTGTGGAGTTTCAAGGAGCCGTAATGCTACAGCATATACATAATGACACTCATCTGTGGGAAAATGTTCGGACTCATTTGTTAGGAATTTGGAATAATACAGACTTAGAATTAGATATTAATGCCCTAGGAGAAAAAAAGTTAAGGATATTAGTCTAGCACATACTCCTAGAAACTCACAGACGTTACACAAGACTTTGCTACTACAATCTCCTCTTTCATGTCAGGAAAGTCTTTACTTTCACTTTTGATTAATTTAGGTGTTAGCTCTTTAATAATACTTTGTCTTTTATTTATTTTACCAGTCATTTTCAGACTCCTAAACAAAAGCATTAAAATTGCACGCCTGGAGATTTCTGTGCTCAAATTAAAAAATAAAAAGGGGGGAGATGCTGGGGCCAAATGCGAAGCCAAAGTTTCTTCGGCTGTTTGACAAAGTCACAGCAGAAGGAGGCTTGTCACAGAACAGACATCCTCTAATGGCAGCAAGCCTGTTGATGGACTTATTGTTAATATTAATAATTGTGGGATTGGTGACACCAAAGGTGAAGCCAAAGTTTCTGCGGCTGGTTGACAAAGTCACAGCAGAAGGAGGCTTGTCGCAGAGCTGACATCCTCTAATGGCGGCCTAGCCTGTTGGTGATCTTACTATTAATGTTAATAATTGTGGGATTGGTGACGGGAATTGTAGGACTTACGCCAAAAACTCAATTTACGCAAAATGACTCTAATACAGGCGATATGCAGGAAAACTGTTGTTCCCAGTATAGAAATAATTTATAGGAAAAGGGAGTTAAACCAGATAATGAGTACTGCCTGCCAATCTGTAAAATAATAGCTAGTGCTCAGAGCAAGGAGGAACATAAACAATGACCTGCTGTACCAACAATTATGGCTTCTGGGAGGCCTGCCTACTGGATAGGTAGGAGGCTCTGGTTTCCCCCTCGAGGAAAACAAACAAGTCTGTGACTTTCAGCTAAAGACACAAACTTTATGATAAGGCTTGCTAGAAGCCCTACATTTTGTGCTTCTTCCACTTCATCTAAAATTAGCCAATTACAGGCATTCCTCATTTATTATAAATGGTGGATAGATAATACCAAAAACAGAGAAATAAAAAAATTCCTTAAAAAGAATATGAAAGCCGGGCGTGGTAGCACACGCTTGTAATCTCAGTACTTTTGGAGGCAGAGACTGGAGGATCCGGGTTCGCGGCCAGCCTCAGGGCACGTGCATTCTCTCTCTCTACTCTCTCTCTCTCTGTCTCTCTCTCTGTCTCTCTCTCTCTCTCTAACTAGTGAGGCCCTCCGCAACTTCGTGAGACCCGGTTTCAAAATAAAGCATAAAAAAATAGGGCCGGGGGTATAGTAGAATGCCCCTGGGTTTAACCCCTGGTACCGCAAAAAAAAAAAAAAGAATATGAAAGGTATGAGTACTGCCCACCAATCTGTAAAATATTAGCTAGTGCTCAGAATGATTTGGTGACTGGGCATAAACAATGACCTGCTGTACCAACAATTATGGCTTCTGGGAGGCCTGCCTACTGGATAGGTAGGAGGCTATGGTTCCCCCTCGAGGAAAACGAACAAGCTAGTACTATTAGCCTGTAACAAAGAATAAAGTATAGAATATAAGCATAAATGGCATTAAAATAGAATATAATTTAAGTATAGGCATAAGGTCTAGTTAACCACATTACCCATAGCTTCTAACATTTAGCACAAGTATAGTTATAGCATTATATTTCTGAAAACAATGCAAATGATTAAAAGAGCTAAGTTGACATTGTGGGAAGAAACGCAAGTTTGCATGGAACCTGAGTAATTGGTGGGGAACATGTTGTGACCATCTGGACAATGGGTTGTTAATAACTGTGGGTAAATGACTGCACTGTAAAGAGTCCTATGATGTACTAAGTAAAAAGTATTTTTCATGATATACTAAGCATAAAATTGGTAGCGTTAAGACTTCCTGATGTAAAAAAGGTATAAAAAATAAAGTCTGATGCTTGCTGGGTGGAGACAGTGTCTGCAGGTTCACTGAACTGCTGAGCGTCCTGTCTCTCATTCCCTCGCAGACCCTACACTTCCTTCAGGGATTCCTCTGGACCAGCTGAGGCTGGACTCCAGCATGTTCTGTCTTTTATGTAATTATTATTCACTCATCATGGTTACTCAACTCTGCTGAATAAAAATGTGAATAGTTCTCTATATAGAGAACAAATTCTTGTCAAAATCTCTGAGAGAATACTGTTCTAATGTCAACAGCTATCCCCATCCTTTTAATGAGAAGTTATTTTTTACTTCCTTCAGTTGAACTAAAGTGAAGGCAGAGTATTCAGAGCACTGATTTGGAATTTACTGACTGGGGAAAATGAGTCAGATATGGACAGATTACATCCTTAGACCAAGCCAGAGAGAAGCAGCATTACTAGCCACGTTTTCTCTTCCATTAGAAATCTGAGCAAGTCAAAGAAAATACAGACATGAATGGGTTGGACAGAATATTGTATATAAATCCATTTTGATAATTCTGGATGAAAACGTAATTAACATTCCATAATACCAGCTATGCAATTAACCCATACCTCCAAGAAAGCTCTCAATTTTGCATTTCAAAAAAATTGAACCATTGTAAAGTGAATTTCCTATACTAATCACCACCATTTTTATACAGATAACTTCGGTATAATTCTGAACTACGGGAATTTTAGATAGGAGATTAAACGTATAGACTAATATGGCTGACTGAATCTAGTCCTGGAAGGACATTTACTCTTGTCAAAGGTGCTGGAGGCCACATCATTTTCGGTATCCTTTCAGCTCTAGTTCTTGACAAAGAGGATGATTTTTTTTTCAGTAAGATTCAAATAATGTTGAAACATTCTGTGGGCAGAAATTTGTCAAATTAGAAATGAGGATTGTTCATCTTACTTTATGGAAGTTGAATGATATTATCTTCTAAGAATTATATCGAAAATATTTTTTCACAGATCCTTAGTCAGTGGATCCTAAGCATGTAGCTCACTCTCTTTTCTTGCTGTTATGCAGCACAGCTCAACCTGAAAAGTCAGAGGACTCCCATGCACATCTGAAACTTCCACTCCAGAGAAAAATGGGAGTCAACATTAGCAGCATCAGAATACCGCTACTTACTGCTCCCCAGGAGAATGCAGGGACAGTGGCCTAGGAAAAGGTTCATACCTTCCTGGTGGCATCTGAATGAAGACTTCTAATTTCACAGCTGTTAGAGTGTTTCAGTTCAGAATGCTGGGCAGATTTTTTGAGCACACAAAGTCAAACCACCCCAATCTTTGCACAGTGTACACCTTGTAGGATTACTTCTTAATCTGACAAAGCAAGTGTTTATGGCAATATTAACATTAATAATTTTCTGAGAAAATAATTCCTGCTTAAAATATTGATAGTATTTAAAATAATAAATTGATGAACACATTGACAGTATTTGATGATACATTTTAAGGCACCATGAGAAGATCATAATATGGTTGGGCTTTTATGTACTTATTTTGTACAATAGACTATATATTTAGAGCAGTTTTAGGTTCATAGCAAATTTGAGCAAGCAAAAGGGATTTCAAGAGCACTCCCCAAGTCCCAGGGGTCTCAGGTCTCAGTAGAGACAATTGAAGAGTGCCTGAGTAGAGACACCTTCCCCTCATCTCCAAAGAGGAGGCCTCTGAATGGAGCACCTGAGCAGATTCCTATGTGAGCCTGGCCAGTAGGCTAAGGGACGGTAGAGGGGCTGAGTCCTGGACAGCAATCCCCCCAGAGACAGCCAGGGTCTGGCTCCGCACCCAATCTGAACCGGAAAAAGCTGCTTTCTACCCAGGAGGGTGACCAGGTAAAGCCTTTGTAATTTCTATGGTCAGACTTAAATGATAAGACATAGGATGTTGGCCTGGATCCAGATTCCTCAACGATAATTGTTTTGTTTTCATATTTGCTTCTATCTGTTATAGGTGTACCTGTGTGTGTGTGTGTGTGTGTTTGTAAACACTTAACTCTTTATATTTTATGAAATTAATTTTCCTACACTTTATTAAGTAAAGATCTATAGTATGTTGGTAAATATAAACTCTAATATAAAATTATTTTATTTTACATAACTGTAAGAAGTACAGACACTTCAGAAATTTAATTTTATTTATTTATTTATTTATTTTGCGGTACCAGGGATTGAACCCAGGGGCATTCTACCTCCGCGCTACACCCCCGGCCCTATTTTTTATCCTTTATTTTGAAACCGGGTCTCACGAAGTTGCGGAGGGCCTCACTAAGTAGAGAGAGAGAGAGAGAGAGACAGACAGGGAGAGAGAGAGAGAGAGAGAGAGAGCGAGCTGAGGCTGGCCACGAACCCGGATCCTCTGGTCTCCACCTCCCAAAATACTGGGATTACAAGCGTGCGCCACCACGCCCAGCCAGAAATTTTAAAATATGAAAATAAGTAAATCTCAGAATCAGTAAAATGTAGTAACTTTAATTATTTGGTTAAAAATTGATAACCAATGATTTCTCTACCTCTAATTGGATACCTCATGTTTTTCTCTCTAATGTGTAATTATGTATTTTTATATAAATTACATCTTCATATAAACATATGTTGTTCTGGACTCTATTTGTTCTATCAATCTTTGCATCTATTATTACACTAATAATAGTCAATCTCAATTCCCATCTTTATTTTTTTTTAATGTTGAGTAGTGTCCCCTCTGGCTATTCTTTTTCAATTATTATTTGGCTTTTCTTACATGTTTTTCTTTTACACTTGAAATGTAAAATTATTTTTTCTAGTTCTATGGGAAGAATTATTTGTGATTATTATTTGTTTAAATTTGCAAATAATTTTGGTAGAATTTACATTATTACAATGATGTCAGTAAGTACTTAAATTGTTTTATTTTTGTACTTGGAGACAATGCAATTTTAAATTTATATAAATTATAATTTTATTGTTTCTTAAAATTTTTGAGTCAAGTTATATATAATTTTAAATTATTTTCTATTCTTTCTTTTCTTTTTTTTTTTGTACTAAGAATTGAACCCAGGGGCATTCTACCTCTGAGCTACACCCCCAGTCCTTTTTATATATTTTAAATTTGAAATAGGATCTCACTAAGTTGCTGAGGGTCTTGCTAAGTTGCTGAGGCTAGCCTCGAACCTGTGATCCTCCTGTCTCAGCCTCATGAGTACCGGTAACTTTACTTCAAAAATCTGATTAACTTAACATCCAACAACAGTATGTAGATATATTTGCCACCACTCCCGCACACTCTCATTAACATTAAATATTATTTTAAAATATTTTATACAAATGGTTGTTTTAAAACAACATTTCATAGTAGCTCTGTTTGCATTTCTCTAATTATGTATGAAACAACAGCCTTCATATTCTTATTTGTCAGTTATATTTCTTTTCTCATGTTCATTTTATTTTCTCATGTTCATTTGGTATCCATTGATAATTGTTTTGTTCATTCAGCTGAGCAACCTTTTATTGACATGCAACTTTATTTTATTTATTTATTTATTTATTTTTGCTATACTGGAGATTGAACCCAGGGGCATTCTACCTCTGAGCTACAGCCTCACGCCTATTTTTTTATTCTTTATTTTGAAACAGGGTCTCACTGAGTTGTGGAGGGCCTCACTAAGTAGCCGTGGCTGGCCGCGAACCCAGATGCTCTGGTCTCAGCCTCCCAAGTACTGGGATTACAAGCGTGTGCCACCACGACCCGCTCAACATGCAACTTTATTTTCACTTATCATTCTCCCTTATTCTTCCACACATCAAATTTGTTATTCCACCCTCATTTTCATTTTCTGGTAGCTGATATTTTTTTCTCGTAAAAATGAACTTAAAAATTTCCCTCATTGACCCTGATGGGAAAATAAAACTAAGGCATATGATTAATCCCTGTCCTTTGGGCCAAGTTTGCCTCAGTCATGACTGCCCGACATTCCAGAGCTGATTGTGGGATGCCCACATTAAAAATGCAAACCGCCAAAGCTTAACTGGTCACCCAAAAGTACAACGTGTGTACCTGGAAATAATTTTCTTTTCCACCAAAGGGTTCCAAAGCACAACTTGTTAGCATGAATAATAATCCATTATCTTCCATTACAGAATTGAACCTTTCATTCATATATCATGGATCCTATTTCTTTGTGTTGGAAACTAATCAAATCACTTTTCAACATATTAATCTCATCGCCAATGTGTCGGGGCCAGCCCGAGAGAGATGCGAAGCTGACGGGGGGGGGGCAGACGCCGAACGGTCGAAAAGAAGCATACCTCGAACCGGGAGTCAAGTCTAGCAAGATCTCGTTTATTAGAAAGCCACATCTCTCTTTTATAGTAGAGGCAATACAGGAAGTTCACAATTAGTAGGATGTGGCACCATGACCCCCTGTGATCTATCATAGGTAGAGACGCCTGTCATCTGTGAGCAAGGAAGGAGGTAACTACCTATCACAGCCCTCCTGAGGCTAGGTGGGACTACCTGCGGGACCTCCCCCTGAGGAATTCGCCAGCGCCATCTTTGCCATTAATATGCTGAATTACTGCCACGTGGGAGAGGCCTGGTACTCCAGAGCAGGCTTCTGCCAGTCCACCAGGCCCTTTCATGGCACTGGGTAGAGGGTCCAGCACTTCCCCGTTTCCTTTTTATTTAAAGCCGGCGGTCAAACCTGTCTTAGGTTGTCCTGCTCGGGATTCAGAATTTACCTGTCCTAGAGGACCCCAGAGCATGCTGGGATTCTCTGTCTTAGGTCCATCTGATCCAGCAGAATCATTACCTGTCATTGGTCATTGACCGGGCTGGGGTTTAATAATCAGGGCCCTCATATCGATTGGCCAAACTCTGATACCGGACCTCCATTTGGTGGATTTGGATGGCGTGGAGCCGCTTTTGTATGAAGGAGGTTAGGGCATTAGAGCTTTAACCCACGAACCTCATCTTCCAAATATTGAACAACTTTATACAAGGCATTTATTTTATGTTCTAACCTATTATCTATATCTTTCTATATCCCTAACACTAAGGTAGCATTCTTAGACAATCAATTAACATAGGTAGCTGTCTGCACTTCTTGAGATAGAGCTACTGCAGTAGTCGTGGCAGTGGCTATAAAGGCAATTAAGGCTGCAGTGCCTGCAATAATTAATTCAAGCATTTTCTTGATCTCTATTCCTTATAACACTTGTAATTCTTTCTCACTATACCATGGACCTGATATGCTAACAGAAATTCATTATTTGGGTGCCATTAGGTGTCACAGAAATGCGATTAGATATGGTACAATTCTTACAATTAACATTAAAAACATGAGGATCAATAGTAATATTAATACTTCCTACTAACAACACATAAGGTGAATTGACACATGCCATAACAAGGCCTTTTAAAGGGCATCCAGGTAAGTTTGTCTGGTTGCTCATTTTTATGCAGTTATTTAGTCCTTCCGTGCGATTATATCCAGATCTGTGATCAGTTATATTGCTCATGGCAGCAGCACGCTTCCAAATATATGTCTGTTGATAACCTGAATTAGCCCACCATAGTCCAGCAGACAATCCCTTAGCCCAATCCTTAGCTTCAGTCTGGGGGTCCTCTTTAGTTCCTCCTTGCTGATTCCCAGACCAATTCAAAATAAACCTATCACTTCTCCTCCATATTTATTCTTCATAATAACAACATTTCCCTCGTCCATCAAGCACATGCACATCAGTCTCAATACTCCCTAGCTTTTGACCATCCTTAACAAAATAAGTGGGCAACCTTCCTCCTGATTTAGAATAATTAAAGCTCCCAGCTTGCTGCATCCTCAAACGTCTTGTAGCAGACTGAGCAAGCAATCACGGATCCTTTACTATCACTATGATTTCTTGTCTTTCCCATACTGCAGGATGTAATATAGGCGGATCAGGAACATAAGTTCAGTAAATTTCAGCTGAGGTCATCTGTAGAAATACCGTTAACAGCCACATCTGTCACAGCATCTTCATTCTCCAGCTCCTTCTCAGGTACTCGTCCAGCAAACCGCACCAACATCTTAGGAAGCCACCTTGTCCCTTCTGCGTTCTGTGGAAAAGCACACACATGCCCTCGCCCCTATGTTAACACTGGGTCGGGACCATGCCATTGTCCCGTGCAAGGATCCTTCCATCTCACTTGAACATAAATATCTTGAGTGTGTGGATGCCAGAATCTGTCTGTAGCAGAGCGGCCTTGTACACCCACATTTAAAAAATTCAAAATAAAAACTGAATGCTTTATACATTCTCATTTAAAAATTTCAGAAAAAAGCGAAGTGAATGCCTTGTACATCCACAATTAAAAATTTCAAAATAAAAAGTGAATGATTTAAAGAGTTGGTTTAAAGAGTTGGGGGTATATCTCCCGCCCCCTTTTAATTTGTATGGCCCTATGGGTGTATTTTATAATCCCTTGGCCTTGAGTATTGTAGGGAATACTAGTTTTGAGCTCAATGTTAAATTGATGGCAAAAATTTTTTGTAATTACCTGTTTAGTTGCTTCCCCAGTCTGTGCAGTAGCCATGAGAAATCCTGAATATGTATTTATAGTAACATGCACATATTTTAGTTTACCAAATTTGCCGCGTATGTCACTTCCTTTTGCCAAAGTGATTAAGTTTTAAGCTTTGAGGATTGACTCCAAAATGCGGTACTGACATTTGTTTTGGGCAGGAAGCACATTTGCTGCTGCTAAAGGACCAGGTAATTTTGTATGAGCTCTTATATGACCTACAAAATAAGGGTGCTTCCTATCATGAATGCGTTGTAGAATTTGTAAAAATAATTTTTTTACTTAAACATTAGCAGTATCTACATGGACAACAGTTTTAAAAACTTGTAACGTTTTAGTTACATAATGGCTATCTGTATACAAATTAAAAGTAACTGTGGCTAATTCCTGAAATACTGTAGCTACAGCTGTTAAGTCTACTACCTAAGCTGATGCAGGAGCTGTTTTAAAGGAAAACATTTATTTTTGAATAATATATGCTGCTTTCCCATTAGATGATTCATTTGTAAATTATAACAAAGCTTCTGTTAAAGATCCCTGTCTCATAATTTTTTTGGAAAACTGAAGCATTACTATTTAGAAAGTGTAACAATTTATGTTTAGGATAGTGATTATTAATTTTACCCTCAAAAGCTGTGAGAGCAATTGTCCAAGAATTTACATTTTGGAATAACCAGTCCACTTGCCGTAGTGAACGGAACTGCTATCAAGGCAGGTTCTCTTACAAATTATTTTTTTAGATTTCGTCCTAACTATTTATATTAAACATGCGACTGCCTCCCAATAAGGTTTTAAACCACCAATGAATCCACAGCAATGGTCCATCCTGCTATAGAACAGCAGTTGGTGTATGAGCAGTAGAAAATATATGTTTGTTGCTGTTTCATAGCTGGCTCCACTGGCTGTATCATCTGCCTACCTTCCTAAAGTCCCCTCCCATGCAGGGCTGGAATCTCCTTTTTTAAGATATCAACCAAAGGCTTTAACTCTCCTGTAAAAATTTTTTAAATATGGACGAAGCCAATAAATGTCTTCCAATAATTTTTGAAAATACTTTCTTAGGAGCAATAATTAATCCTTGTTCTTTTTAAAGTTTTCTGCAAACAGGCATAGGCAGCAAGCAACACTCCTTCTTGCTTATGAGCTAATAAAATGTCATCCATATAATTAATAGTACATACCTGTTCATATTGCTTCCTCACCTTTAATACTGCTTGAGCTACAAACTCCCATCCCTTGAGGCAGCAGTTTCCAATGATATCTTTTAACTGAGGGCACATTAAAGGCAAATAGTAGACCTGACAGTAGTTAACATCATTAGAAATATGTTCTCTGGAGTTTTAGCTTGTGATTAACCTGATTTATCCAAAGTGATTTAGCCCTCTGGATGGCAACCTTGTTGTTCTCAGCCCCGCTGCTAGAGGAGCTGTTACTCCCTGAGGGGTAGACTCTAGCCTTTGGATTTCTTCAGTCACCTCTGAGTTTTTTATTTGATATGGTTTGATATTTTTTATCTGGAATTTAAATATAAACATCATTATTTTTTACACAAGCATTTCCTCTACCAAGAGTTATTAATGAAGATGGACCTTCCCCTTTTCCATCCAAGGGATTTGTTTAGAAGACCTGAGGAATAAGTCGAGTCAGTGAATGAGTTTCCATTGTATGTCTCTGAGACGCTGTAAGAAAATCACTTTTAATTTGAATGGAAAAAATTTTAAGAGTAACAAGAAAAATCCTTAGGGAAAGCATGACTCCATATTTCCCCTTCTTTGCTTTAAAAGAGATTTTTGAATTGAGGTTAACAGGTTCATGGTTGATAAAGCATCTGTAATACTAGTAAACAGTTATAAAGACATGTAAGGAAAGTGTTAAATAAGATTATTAGGGACAAGAACAAATCCAGTTTGCATAGTAGTTTAGACAATATTTAATGATATAAAACAATTTTTATTTAAACATGACCTTTATATATAATTATTATTATCATCCAATGATGATGAAGAGAAAAAGGGCTATTGGTTAGTGGCATTTACTCATCGCAAAACAGGTGTAAACCAGATTTTTATTAAGCTGAAACATGAAGAGGGCAGTTAATAAATCTCTTATATTTCTATTTGTGGTTTTTGTTTAAATGTATAAAACACAGAACTTTACACTTTGATTGTGCTAAAATGCAGTGACCAGAGCTCTGACCAAGAGATTATCGTGATTAAGATGCTAAGATTCTTGTTTAAGCTAGTCCTTAGTAGATTGTTACCTAGAGCAAGAAGAAATCCTATTGTTCTAAGAAAATACAGGAAACTACCTTAAATAAATGTGAAAAGAAACTTTGCTTTTAGGCTAGTATTTTGTAAAATTTTACCAAGAACAGGTCAATATCTTAAGAAAACCTAATTGAATCAAACAAAATTTTTTAAATTTAGCCAATCTTAATCACACATACAGAATTTTTGAGTTTTACCCTATATATTTCATCTCTAACTTTCTCAAATCTTCTGTAGCATGCTTAAACTTCTGTAAATTTTTATTCTAATTTTAATCTTTCCTTATGGGATAACTCAATTACTTAGAACAAAATTTTACCATGTAATATCCTTTCCCATCTAAAAGCATTTTCCCTTTTCCTTCAACCTGCTTACTAAAATACCCCTTCATTTTACTAAATATCTCCTTTTATTTATGGGGTTTGCCTACATTAGAACCAATTCTTATAGGGAATCTTTTAATTTGGATAAGTTACCTTTTTAAGATAAAATACTTTATGTTTTTAATAGTTATTAATTAAAACATAGCTTAAAGATTCTTTAGTCTTTTATAT
>PVJS01029913.1:0-24454 GCA_004027185.1 Glis glis
GAGAGAGAGAGAGAGAGAGAGAGAGAGAGAGAGAACTGAGGCTGGCCGCGAACCCAGATCCTCTGGTCTCCACCTCCCAAAGTACTGGGATTACAAGCATGCACCACCACGCCCGGCCTCACCTCTCTTAAAATGGCTTCTTCATTTCCTTGGGTCCTTGACTTTAAGCAAAATACTTAATCAGTCTACCAACTCCATGTATTGCTTTTATTGAACTTATCAAAATAGGTGATTATTTTAGTCTTTTGAAAATGTATTCATTTATAATTTTGAATCCTCACCAGGATGCAAGTTTCATGACACCAAAGATAATGTCTGTCTTAGTCATCATTGTGTTGTCTACATTTAGCAGCATCCCTGATGTATGTATGTATGTATGTATACATATATATGTGAGTATGGGCAGAAATTTGGATAAATGTTGGGTGAACACTTTAAAAATTAATTAACATTTTTTATTTATTCATTAAACCCCTGCTTATTGAGGACTCTGCTTTGCCTGCTTTTGCATTTAGCGCTAGAAATTCAAAATCTATACTTAGATCTAACAAAATGGCCAACCAAAAATGGGTAAAAAGTGAAGTTATTGATAGATTATGCCAAAGTGGAAACAATATTTTACGAACCAATCAAAACTATTAATCCAAGCATATATTTGAAGCATCCTTTATCTTTGCAACCTGAGATTTAATATAGAAATACATGAAACCTGGCTTATAATTTACTTTTCTTTGTGCCTTATTGTTTATGGATACTATTTACCAAGCAGTGGTATACTAAGTTAAATGTTCCACTTGAAGCAAAGAAAAAACATTTATGAATATTTGTAAGTAATAGATGATAAGATTTTAAAAGTCTAGGAATTTTTTACCATAAGCTTCAAATGCATTAATTACCTCTTTCAAATGCTTGCTTTAATTTAAAGCTTCAAAATATGAAAGAAAATTGCTATTAGAAGGTGACTGACTGTGAGAACGTTTCTTGTTTCTAAGTCTTTTATTTTCTTTAAAATAGATTTAGGGGAATCTTTCTTGTTATAATTAGAGAAAAACTGAGTTCTTTCTAGATTAGAGTCAATTAAAAACGTTTGAAAAAAACCCTCCAAATCTCCAGTAATTTGGACATTGGGCACATATCTTACACAGCTTGGGATTTTTCTTTTCTTCTAAAAGATCCTGAATTGAAAGTGAAATAGATGCCTACTGACTAATGCAGGAAGAGTACCTTAGGCATATATTTCATGTGATAATTGCTTTTCTTTTGCATTTAGAAACTACAGGCAAGAGCAAGAGAAATGAAGATAGTTTTATTACCCAGAGGAAAAGCAATCACTATGCTTGTCAGGTCTATGAACATTTCTCCCATCCTGGGAAATCTTGAAAAATAAAATCATGTTGGTGGCTATCTCGCAGTGCACTCAATTAAAGTTAAGTTGTTAAATTTTTCCCTAAGAAATGTCAGTCATTGCCATTACCAGGTTTCTGACCAGGTCACATGGAAAATAAATGTGTTCACACTATACTATCTGCATTTGTCAGGGGCTGAGCTAAAAAGAAAGACTGATGTATATCTCATGGATATTCATTCTGGTTTCACTTGGGGCAAATCCTATTCACCCTGCAAATTCTTTGACCACAAACTATTCTCTTTTGCTGCTTCATCTCCCTTCCAAATTTAACACAGCACAGAATTTTATAATTTAAAAGTGCAGATTAAATGCAATTGGTTTGTGCATAGACTGGATAGGAATTTAAAGAAATCTGACTCATCAAACATTAATGGAGAATAGATACAATTAGTAGCTGGCTGCTCTGTGGAGACTATACTAAAACCTCTGATTTTAGTTAAAGGAAAGAGTGGTAAAAAGAGAGGAAGAGTGAATTTGATGGTAATTGGGTTTCTCAGATTGTTCTATTTGGAAAATGTCACATTTTAGAGATCTTGCTGCCTTTCTTTTCAGGATAGAAGGTTAGATTCAAGAAAGTTTTTGTGCGTATAGAAAGGGCAAATTGCCTCATCAGTCATCCACTCCATCTTCTATTGCTCTAATAACTCTCATTCCACTACTCAGCTGAGGCATGGACCCAAGGCCACCATCTACTCCTGAGATATATGAGCAGTAGTACATCCATTACAGACGGATGCACTCAGGAAACCAAAAACAAAAACAACTCTTCTAGCCCAGTCTATGTATTCTGAATGAGATTCTTGTGATACATTCTTAATCCTAATCTTTAATTTGCCAGTTATCTCTGATTTTAGCTGTTGTACATATGACATTTCTAGTTGTTTCAAAAAACAATGAACAATTTTGAAACTATGAGGAACATGTCTGATGAACTATGTGACTCTGCCTCTAAATTCTTATTTAAGGGCTGTGACACTGCCTGAAAGTGGTTTCAGTTCCAAGGCTTTACAATGTGGAGTTTTGCCAAGGATTCATGTTTGAGCAATGCAGCCGTGATTCATTCTATGAGCACTCATTGCAGATTTGTTCATACACTTTTATGCCACTAAACATTCATCTCTCAAGAAGGAACAATTGTAGCACGATTTTGTCTTCTCATGTATTCAAAGGACTCCTGGCCCAGGGAATAGTTAACATGATTACTTTTACAATGATTTGGGGATATACTTTATTTTCACATTTTAAATTATTCCTACTATATTTCTATTTTAGACAATATTTTGCACATCACAGGCATTCATTTGTACAAAAGATGCAACGAAGTCTGCACAAAAGCCACCCTTGCCATATCTGATTATAGTAAATTCTCTGAACAGAGGAAGTGGGAGTGACCAACACAGCATGAGGCTGGAACAAGGAAAACTTCTTGATTTCCCTTCCCTCTCTTAAATGAGTAAATCTATTTGCTTTACTTCTGATTTTTTACTTGACATATTTTAAAGGTACATCTATGACTGCATTTTACATAGAGCTCCTTGTTTCATTATAACTGAAAAAAACCTACTTCTCCCATCAAGGCAATATAACATTAGTGCCAAGATAACATGAAAATACGGAATACCTTAGAAAGGGCCAGCTTCACAGAGGAGTCTCCAGAACAAAGCCATGCATATGAGCTCTTCAGCAAAACATAGAACTTATTTAACTCAGAGGATCTCCATTGGAAACATCGAATATAATCAATACAAATATTTGTGAAAAGAAAGAGAGGTCTTGAAACACAAATAATAAATGGAACCATTGCTTATGAAAGGTCAATTTCTTAGTAGTAATGGCTGTCAGTAGTAGTATGGAGTCAGCAGTTAAAATGTCCAGTTATTAACTAGATCTTCTGAAAGTTTGGATTCGAAAGATTAGCTGCAAATTTTATAGTGATTTTAGGATTTGATCATTACTCTTTGCTTAGCAATTTCTTTGCGTTTTTAAAATGTGTAATGAAAGAATTACAGAGAGTTAAATCTGGAATTGTACTGAGATATCAGATCCCAACATGTTCATTCAGAGGCAAACACACTGATATTTCACCTGTGTTTACTTTAGTTCTACAAATGTCAAATCTGATTTCAGACACTCTTTGAATATATTTATTTGCCCACTAAATGTATATCATTCTGTTTCAAACTTACTTTACATTTTTATTTTAATAATGTAGTATGTTTAGGTATTTTATCCTAAGTATTTCTACTTCCTCAGTTAAATAGTGACATGACTTAGAGAGAAAAAGACAAAATGGGTGACTTTCATTGAAAACAAGTAAATACTAATTTCCAGATAAAACACTGAGTTTTCATCCTTCTTTGGGTGATATTTTATTTGTGTGTCAGAAAGAGTTTGCTTTAAAATATTAACTACTGAAACTAAGATAGAAATCCATTTAGATTCTATCAGTTGTACTTCCAACTTGAAGGAAGGCTACTGGAATAACCCACTATATGATGGTAATAGAGCTACAGAAAAAAACATGTTCTCACACAGGATTTATTTTGTGGGTTAAGTTGCACAAAAGAAAAAAAAGTTGGTGATAAAAATGCTTTGGTCTGTACTTCTATAACTCTTCCAAGTCTTTTTTTTTCAGGCTACATCTAGAAAATGTTCAAATCTGTATTTCATATCCATATTATATATATATCAAGTAAAAATTCAGCCAGGTGTAGTGATACTCACCTGTAATGCCAGTGCTTGGGAGGCTAAGACAAGAGAATTGTAAGTTTGAGGCCAGCCTTAGCAATTTAGAGAGACCCTGTTTCAAAAATAAAGTTGGGCTGGAGATGTAGCTCAGTGGTGGAGCACACCTGAATTAAATTGCCAGTAATACACACACACACACACACACACACACGTGCGTGCACACACACACAATCTATGCTGTATAGTATAATGTGTGCCTAAACAATATATATATATTGATGTATATGTATATATGTTTGAGAAATCACCCTTTTTTCCAGTACCATATAATGGAGCTTTCCCTAATTGTTGATATTTACAATGAATGTTGTTACTCTCTGTTGAGGGCCATAGGAAACTGAGATTTTAACTGTATAGATATGAGCCCACCCTCCAATGCGTTCTCAGATAACTCTAAGGTGTTGCCAATCAGTATGGGTGTTTATCATCTGGATAAAAAAAACCTCCTTTACTAAGTTCCTTTCTAGCTACTCACATTCTCATACTCTGAAATATATCAGTAACCTTATAATATTTATATTATAATATAAATACATACATTTATATTATATAAATATAAATATATTTGTACATCATAGTGAGATTCAAAGTGATATAAACACATATGCAAACATCTCTTGGTGTATTTCCCTCCATATTTCAACCTGCTCTCCCTTCCTCCCTCCCTCCCCAGACATGTTAGTGAGATTGTAGTGATACCTTCACGTATAAACATAAACCTGTTTGAATTGTTCCCTTCCTCAATCCTTATTTTCCCCCTCCCCTCTTTCCCCCCCAGTCCCCTTCCACTATTCTACTGGTTTCTCTCCTCATGTGATAAACGTTCCTTTTGTTTCCTATTTTTATTCTAGCTCACATATATGAGAGAACATATATAACCTCCACAAAGACTGGCTGACCTCAATATAATATCTTCCAATTCCATCTATTTTCCTGCAAATGACATAATTCCATTCTTGTTTATGGCTGAGAAAAATGGCATTGTGTGTATATACCACATTTTCATTATCTATTCATCTGTTGACCGACACCTAGGTTGGTTCCACAATTTGGCTATTGTGAACTTTGTTGCTATAAACATGGATATGCATGTATCACTATCATATTTCAACTTTATTTATTTATTTATTTTTTGAAAGATACTGAGGAGGGTATGACTGGGCCATATGTTGTTTCCATTCCTAGTGTCTTGAGGAACCACCATACAGATCTTCATAGTGGTTGTACTAATTTACAATCCCACCAACAATGTGTAAGAGTTCCTATTTCCTCACATCTTCTCTAGCATTTATTATTTTTTTGTATTCTTGATGATTGTCATTCTAATTGGAGTTAAAGAGAATCTCAGTGTAGTTTTGATTTGCATTTCTCTAATTACTAATGATGTTGAATATTTATACTATATTTGTTGGCCATTTATATTCTTCCCTTGAGAATTATCTGTTCAGTTCACTAACCCATTTTTTAATTGGGTTATTTGTTTGGTGTTAAAGTTTTTGAAATCTTCATATATTCTAGATATTAGTCTTCTATCAGATAAGTAGCTGGCAAAGATTTTCTACTAATTTGTAGGCTCTCTCTTCAAACTCTTGATTGTATTCTTTGTTGAACAGAAGTTTTTTTTTTTTTTAATTTGATGCCATCTCATTATTGATTCCCAGTTTTATTTCCTGAGTTTTAGGGGTTTTGTGGAGGAAGTCTCTACCAGTGCCTTCACATTGGAGAGTTTATCTTATGTTGCCTTCTATTTTCTGGTTTAATTTCTAGATCTTTGCACCATCTTAGGTTGACCTTTGAGCAGAGTGAGAGATAAGGGTATAATTCTACTCCTTTACATATGAACATCCAGTTTTCCCACAACCATTTTTTGAAAAGGCAGTCTTCTTCAACATATGTTTTTGGCACCTTTCAAAAATCAACCGACTGTAAGTGTAAGAATTTGTCTCTATATCTTCTATTTCATTGGTCTATGTGTCTGTTTTTTGCCATACCATGATGTTTTGGTCATTATAACTTTGTAATATAATTTGAAACCAGGTATTATGATGCCTCTGGCATGGTTCTTATTGTTCAGGACTGATTTGACTCTTCTGGATCCTTTTTTTTCCTTATGAATTTTAGGACCATTTTTTTCCAGCTCTATAAATAATGACATTGGGATTTTAATAGGGATTGCATTGAATCTGTAGATTTATTTTTGTAGTATGGCCATTTTGACAATATTAAGTCTGCCCATCCAAAAACATGGGACAGCTTTCCATCTTTAAGCTCTTCTTCAATTTTTTTCTTCGATGTTCTATAATTTTCCCTGTGGTGGTCTTTTACCTCCTTGGTTAGATTTATCCTAAGTATTTTTAGGCTATTGTGAATGGAATTGTTTTCTGTATTTCTTTTTCACTTGATTTGTGGTTATATAAAGCTATTGATTTTTATAAGTTGATTTTGTACCCAGATACTTTACTGAATTTGTGAATTAGTTACATAAGTCTTCTGGTTAACTTTTTTGAATTTCCTAAGTATAGAATCATGTCATCTTCAAACAGAGATAATTTTACTTTCTTTCTCTGTCTGTACACCTTTAATTTCTGTCTCTTCCCAAGTTGCTCTGGCTAAGATTTCAAGAACTATATTGAATAGGAGTGTTCATTGTGGGCATCCTTGCCTTGTTCTCAGCTTTTTCCCATTCAGTATGAGGTTGGATCCTCCAGAATATTAAAAAAAAAATTAGCAAGATTTTTAAAAACTGTGCTACTTTTCTAATTTTTCATGTTTCTTTGATGCAGTAGGCAAATAATGAGGAACTATAGGCATAAACCCATGTTTTCAGGGACTCTAGAATACAAGAGTACTTTTGTCTATAATTGAACTGTACTACTGAATGTAGCTACCTCTCTTTCTTTTAATCAAAATTACATCATAGTTTAGTATAAAGAAATGCACTGTAAAAGACTTAAGCAAACATCATACATCTAAATCCTTTTTCATCCAGGCAAAAAACAACTCCCTCCCCCCACCTTCTTAGGTTAATTCCTGAACATCTGTATAGGACATTTTTAAGCCTGAAATTCTTGATGGAGAAAGACTTGTAGCCCTTTAAATATTAGAGCTGTGTCAGAATGTCCATAAATAATTTTTACTCTCCCAAGAAGCAGAGTGCTAGAAAATGTGCAGACATTGCAGAATTTTACTGTTTTCTCCATTTGCATTCATATTACAATGAATGAGAATAGATTTCTAATATCCATTTCTATTACATGCATTAGCTGAAGCTATCAGGGTAAAATGAAAAATTCCCTATGATTTGAGGCACTGGAGAGACCCCCATGCCTATGTGTGGTCAGAACATTCAGTATCTCTGCCTTTTCTTTTCCAAAGAGCTTAAAATGTTCCAGGGACTGCTAAAGGTTACAGAGCTTTTAAGCAGAATTTTGTTAGTTTAATTGTAGCCCTTTCCATTAATATTTTTAGGATGAACTAGATTCAATAGAAAAGCCTGATCTGTGGAAAAAATTACATCAAACTGACACATACATGAACAGGTTTAGAGTGTTCATTTCTTGGCATTTTCCCCCCAATGTATAATTATACAAAAACTCCCCTATAAAATTGAAAGAAACTTTCTTTCTGGCCATATTTGAAATTAAAACTAAAATAAAGATCCTATTTAAAACAATATAGTTTTGTTATTTTTTGTTAAGTGTTGGTTGCCCTGTGTCTGAATTGGTTACTTTGCTATGGTGTTTAACAGTGTACCTTTCCACAGCATCTCTTTTTGATGGATCTATACCTGTATATACAGTATTTGGCAATATGCATTATAGATACTTATTAAAAAGGAATTAGAAAATCAATGACAAATTTAGATTGTGGTCCCTGAAGACCTAGATTAATGGCATTCTGCAGCAGACATAAAAGTTGTTTCCCTGCTGTTCACATCTGTTGCATTCTGGGAAAAATAAATGTTATATGAAAAGTGGATGCTGACTCTTCCTGATTTGTGCTGATGATGGCGGGAGCTGCAGCCTTGGCATCTTCTGCTTCACATTGTCACCGGCAAGGTGGCAACACCTCCCTGAATTAAATTAGAATTCAATGAGAAAATCTGACTTCTTTGACAGAAATTCTCTTTCTAGTCTAATCTGTAGAAATGCAAGTGTTTTAAAAATTACTATCAAAGTATTTGAAAATACTTCTAAAAATATACTCTGCAAAGAAAATAATTTTAGAAAAGTTTTCTTCTAAGGGAAAGAAATCATAAATATGTGGATAAATGAGGCCACAGTTAAGGTGAGGAGGGAAAGATTCTTGTCACACCGTCTATTATAAAGGGACATAATTAGATGTCCTATAAACACTAAACTTACAACTAACTTTATCTTACACTAATATTTTCCCTTATCTTTAGTATTTCATTTTACAAAAATTTTTGCTAATCCACCTCCTTAGAGTATTAGCTTTAGTATCAGGAAAAAGTGCTAAGAGTTTTTACATATGTTTTATCAGTTGACACTCTATCCTGTGACTTAGGCCTTTCTGTTTTCTCCATGTTACGTATAAGGAACCTGAGACTGAAGGAGATTAAGTGATTTGATTGAAGTACTCCACTAAGTGTTATAGATATGGCATGCCGATTACAAATATCTATGAGGACTGAACTTAAATCAGTCCTCATCGATTTCCTGTAAGAGTGGAAAGGAGTAGTTACAAAGGAAAGACATTAGGCCATGAGATAAAATGTGAATACCCCAAATCTACATGTAAATTTGGATGAAAGAGAATGACAATTACATTATGTATTTATTTATTTTGTAAATAAGTATTCTAAAGTATAAGATTAGCGATTCCTTTGTTTATGAGAAAGAGTATTTTAGGTAAATTCTTAAGACTTTGTACATATTAACGTATGTTTATTCTCTAAACATACTTAGTAAGTTGGGTCACTATAGAATTTTAGGCAGTTGAGGCATGGACTATTTCCCTAACAAATTTTAGTGTTTCTCTTTTGTTTGTTTTTTGCTTTGTTTCTTTATTTCCAGATACCTGGAGCCTTTTGGTTAGGTCCTCTCATTTTTGGCTATTTCTCTCCTGTTATTCCTTCCCTTGTCACATTGCAGTATTTGGAAGAGATCCTTAACATTTCCTTCCAGCACTTACTGAGTTTTCAACTCTGCCATCAAAATGTGAATGTCTGAGAGACCCTTTTAAAGTCTCAGAGTATTTCCTTGCCAAGCAACCCTTTCTTGTTTCGTGGTTGCTATATCTTTTATGTTTCCTGTAGATTTTATTTTCATGTTTTCTTTTCTCAGTATGTAGTGGGTGTTTTTGTCAAATATTTTCTCTTTTTCTTTCCTTTCTGTTTAGGTTGGCATTGCTCAGATTAGTCATTCTTTGTTGCCTGCTTTATATTTAAGAGTGTGTAGGAATCTAAAGCTTGTGAGAAGCACAGAGCACCTGAGTGGAAAGTACAGAGCATGACATTCACTGCACTTGATCTCACCTGTATATTTTGGTAAAGAATGTTCCATTTTTGTCCCTTTCCTTTTATTTCCTCTTACTTTTGCTTTTTCTATTTGGCAAGTAAGATTTCTTATAAAATACTTTTTGAATATGTTTCTTGGAGTGTGAGGACCTGGCTGGAATTTTTTTTTTTTTTTTTTTTTTTTGTGTGTGTGTAACCCAAGGAACCCAGTGAGGAAGGGTGAAAAGCATATCTTATATAGACTCATTCATATGTCTGCATTCTCATGTCTTGTTTCTATTTAAAGTGTGGTATATACATGATTTGCCTCTACTGAAAGTCTATTATTTGTTTTTTTTTTAACTTTTTCATCCATGGCATAAACCTCCAGTTATTTTGAAAAACAAAAGAGGAGAAATCACTTCTTGAGTAAAACCAGGGCAAGGATTTAGATACTGGAATTATTCATAAACAGGTTTTCTGTTTGTCTTCTTTAGAATACCCTTCCTGTCCTTTTCCATATGTCAAGATTGTCATAATTCATTAGACAAAATAAATTGATTCTGAATTGTTCTATTGTATATTTATGATTCACATATTGTGTGAGGCTATTTCTCCTTTCTTTTAGCTTTTGTGGGTTATTGACTTTAAAAGCTTACATTATTATTGGTTTGATAATAGTTCATTAGATAACAAAATAGATGTATATGTTCAGACAACCATCCTTACCTTAGTTCTATTCACCTTCAGTTTTTATGGCCAAATTATGGAACCAACCTAGGTGTCCATCAACAGATGAATGGATTACAAAATTATGGGAAATACACACAATGGAATTCTACTCAGCAATAAAGAAGAACAAAATAACAGCATTTGCAAGAAAATGGAAAGATCTGGAGAACATTATGTTAAGTGAGATTAGCCAATCAGAAAAAAAGAAGGGACATATGTTTTCATTAATATGCGCAACTTAGGGAGTAGTGGGGACACAAAAGGGACTCCAGTGACAATGGAGAACCTTCAGTGGTGCAAGGGAAGGGGTACAAGGGAAGGGGAAGGGCAAGAAAGAAGTGAATCTATGGAATTACTGTCATAAACAATGTGTACATATGAGATTATACCAACATCATTCTCAGTGCTACATGTGGGGGGGGGAGCTGTGTGCATGTATGTTAACACCAAACTAAAAATAAAAAATAAAGCAACTGCTAAGAAAATAAATAAATAAATAAATATATTCGGGAGGATTATACTAACACCATTAGAAAGCCTAGTACAGAATTAGTGCTCGATACACATTTGCTAAATTAACTAATACACGAAGAGTGAATGAGTAAATTAATAAAAAGCTTGACTGTCTTTCTAGCGATATTGATAAACAAATTAGTGAATAGAATAGTAAATAGAAGCATTTGGGAGCATATGGGGAGTACTCACCACTTCCAGTTGAAAGTTAAGATTTGGGAGAACATATATTCATGAGAAGTGAACAGATGGCTGAGAATAAGTTAAAATAGAATTTAAAAATTCGCATTATTGAAGACATTGTATATTAAAGTGCTCTGAATAATGTAGTTAGAAAAACATTTCTATATGATCAAAATGAATTTAAAGTGAAATTTCAGGGGAGGAAATTCTCAAACAAAACACAAAATGTATTTTGTGGAAAGAAATAGGTCTGCCATAAAAAGAATGATTGTGGAGAAGATGAAATGAATAGGAGGCGCATATAGAGATAGAGAGATATCCACAAATAGAACTGTATTAACTATATACCACCACTATGCAAATAAACTGAGGAACTGATATTTTAATAAAAGTAAATCAATGTGTTCTTATAATTATAATGGAAATTCAGTGGGATAAAACTCATAAATGAAATTTGGCTGTTGCCTTGAAAAAGCAATTGTCAAAGGCGTTGAATGTAAAGAATGATATAGACCCCAAGTAACCCACAAACCAGACCGCGGCAATGTTGCTCATCAAATATCTCATTCCTATGCCATCTCTTGTAATTAGGCAGGCATATCTGTCTGGTCCTGGACAATGGACTATAAGCAATATTTATATGTAGCATTTTGGGAACAGAATAGAAAAGATGCACATGATTTTCTAGCTGGTATACCATAAATTATGGCAGGATGGGTAGTAGTGTTCCTGTCAGCCTAGATCCTTGAAAGACCATGTAACGGAGGACTCTCCACTGCCATGTCTCGATCAGCATAGATCATGAGAAAGATGATTGTAAGCAATTTAGATATTTTGGTCAGTTTGTTAATTTATTACTGCAGTATAACCACTCAATTCAGATAATACATTAGTAACCATAGTGATAATTCTTAGGGTGATTGTAAACACCATCCTAGTTAGATTTTAGCAATAAAGGAATACACACAAGAGATTTTTAAAGTAAATCCTACCTAATTATTGGGAAAGCATCAGTATCTATGGATATTTCAAGAAGGCCCACAAATCAATGAAAAAAAATGTGAACAATGAAATGAGAAAATTGTATCCGTGCTTTGTCTGGAAATTTTATCAAATTAAAGTAGAAGAGTCAGTCATTTTTCTTTGCCTGGCCAAAAAGTCAGGAGGTTGAAAATCTAGTCTGCTTTATTAATAAAAAATTAGTAAAAGGTAGTTGGAGTCTGAAACTATATTATTGGCACAAAGTGACTGTAATTTAAAAATAGAAAAAGGAAATTAGGCTGCACCATCAGATATGTGGACTGCAGGAAATATGTAAAACACTTCACAGAAAAAAATAGTCATCACATCATGGATTGAAATTTTTTAAAAAAAGAAGTGACTGAAGATAGGTAATGGCTTGTAAAAATCAAAGGTATAAAATATCAAAGATTTAATATATATTAAAAGAAATATAAACAATTGAAAACTTGTCTTGACCATGTAGATTGTTATTTTACCAGTTCAGATTTTAAAATGAGGAAACATACAAGTAAATGGAAAGGAGAGAATAGTGCCCTAAGCCTCTAAGGATTTTGACAATGAAATTATACCTAGATGCAAGCCAAGGGTATCAGAAACGGAGTACACTTTCAAGTTTTTCTTTGATCATAAAAAGAGAGACCTACAATTGGGGAAATGTTTGCAGAAAACAAAATAAAATAGAATACAGTTTTAGTTTGCTACATCAAAGAAGATGGTATTGAAATTGAAGAACATGGAACATCTTGCTATAGTGGGAAAAATAAGTGAAATGGGAAAGGGTATGTGAAGGAGCTACCCCTAAAGTTTAATTTTTATCATAGATGCCATACCTGTATAAATAAAAAAATGGAATATATTTTAGAAGATATATTTACATAAATATAAATTCTACTCTACATGATCCAGACCATATCTGATGAAGGTATCATTTAACCAGCAAATATTTGTTAACTGCCTACTATGTTGCTTATTTGAAGGTCTGTCATATAAGAAAAGAAACTGAGGCATTGGTGGCACAGGCCTGTAATCCCAGTACTTGGGAGACTGAGACAGAAGAATCACAGGTTCAAGGCCAGTTTCAGCAACTAAGAGAGACCCTGAGCAACTTAGTGAGACCCTGTTTCAAACTAACAAATGAAAAGGGCTGGAGGTATAGCTTGGAGATAGAATGCTCCTGGATTCAATCCCCATTATGAAAAAAAAGGAGAAATTATTATTTATTTTTAAATGACATATAAGAACACAAAGTTTTATATATTTCTTGGGTACTTATGATTTCTTGATGCATATATACATTGTGGAGGGCTTAAATCAGTGTAAACATCTGTATTCTCAAACACTTATCATTTCTTTTGGTGAAAACATTCAAAATCCAGAAAGGACAAATCTTAAGTCTAGAGAAGGAAGAAACTTTCCTATACAAAATTTCAAATAATTCAATAGCTGTTGCATAAGAGAGAAATTATATTATTCCTTTTAGTTTTAAGGATGACAATAGTTGGGTGAAGGCACAAAAATATCCAGTACAAGTAAATACTTTTTCACTGAAATTTATCATCAACAGGGTGGATGCCTGGTGAGGCTAGGGTCCCTGTCTCCTTCTCCTCCTCATCATCAGAGGAAGATTCTTATCTGGTGTCGAGGTTGATCTCTTTTGGAAAATGCTTCTTGAGTTTTGACAAGACAATATCTATTATTCTGCCCAAGATTCTATAGTTACATTATTTTTAGCAGTCATGTACTGAAATATATAGCATGAATGTTTCCATTGCTTTAAAACTATTGGCTTAGTTTTAGCAGAAAATCAGAGACACAGGGTAATGGTGGATGTAGGATATTTAAGGGACTTGTGTTTCAATTATACAGGAAGTAAAGGAGTTGTGAGAAATAAAGCAAGCAGTTTTGTAAGAGTGTTAAAATTGGCATACATTTATACAACAGCTAGGTGACATTGTCATATTTTGTTTTTGCTGCAAGATACAAGTTTAAAGAATGATATATAAATTAGACTAGACTCAAGGTACGGAGTTTTCAATTCATATACTTTTCTTGAGAACAGCCTGTATGTCTAAATGGGAGTCTGTGGGGACATGACTATGTTGCTTGTTTTAGTTAAGGAAGAAATCTGCCATGGAATGGGAGTTAGATGTATGATTTTGATTCCCTGCAGGATAGAGAAGCTGATATCATTAGTATTAAAAACCCATCAACACCCAGCATGTTATTGAGGCTGCGGTTGGAAATGCTAAGTGATACTGACACACAAATATTTTCAGGGTCATTTGCAGAAAGAGTGTAGTCAGAACCAGACAGTTTTAGACTTGATGAACAGAAAATGAATTTTTAAAATAAAATACTTGAGTTTGCAGTAGCATAGTTCTATTTCAAGGTCATCGTTAGGAATGGATTTTAACTCTACACCTTTCCCCATACACAAACACTACAGAAGAGACATGAAGTATGTTAGCAGTGTACTCTCCTAAAAGTTTAAGAGGTTAAAAGGTTAGGAAGACATGCTACTCTAATTCTTGTCTTCCAGAGGGACCACTTTAAGATTAGGGTAAAAAAGAGCCACACTGAAATAAAGAGCAGAGAAAACCTGAGCAATGATTCTACTTTAATTGGACAAGTTTATATTTGAAACAGAAAATCCAGTGGGATAATGCAATTCACCCCACAAAAGTTTATATTAAGTTCATAATTGCAATTCCCTTACTAAACATGCCAATAGTAATGTAATTAATTTAATTATAGATCTTTTAGAGGCAAGATTTTTAGATCAATATTTTGAATGCTTTGACTTAATACCTTAATATCTTAGCTATATACTTCCCTTCCCAGGTTTCCATCCCCCGCCCAAACTGCCATTATCTCTCCTTGTTATACCTCATTCATGAAAAGAAAAGGAAACATAAATGGAGCTCATTTTTGAAATTGCCAACTGCCAGTGCCAATAAATAGCATGCATTACCCCAAAGTGCAGAGTGCTTTAACTAACTTCCTTGCTTTTGTTCATTTATCTGCAGATAAGAATAGCAGGCACTTGCCAAGTAATTTAATAAGCCTTTGAAGTTTGAAATTGAGGATTTATCACTGTACTTGAGGTTCAAGCCATAAATACTGTTTATTTTTACAATCATAAACTTCACAATAAAAGAAAAAGTAAAAGACAAACTCTAAATAGCTTAGCAGTAAGTTCATCAGCTTATTATCTCATTCTTTTCTTTCTAAACTAAGCCAGTAGCATCATTGTTGTCAGATTCTAACAGAAAAGAATGCAGAAAGTTGGAGAAACTAAAATGAGTATATATGCACACATACACACACACACACATATACACATATGTACACATATACATATACATATACATACACACATACACATACATGTGCATACACACATACACAATTCTGACCTCTGTTGTCAAAGAGATTGTTTTTTTTTCCCTCAATGATTAATTTTCATAGGAACCACCTGGAGATTCTGTTAAAATGTAGATACTGGTTCAGTTTGCCTAGGCTGGGGCCCAAGACTTAGCATTTCAAATCAACTCCCATGTTATGCCCATGTTGCTGTTATGCCAATGTTGAATAACAAGGATCTGCAATCTCAACTTCTTTGTTCTTCTCTTGATGTATCACGAACATTATTGTTTGAATTTTTTTCATATATTTCTCTCAGAATTTCCAAAAATTTCTTGGTATTTCTATATTGGGTAGATTCTTTTCTCCCTTTTTTTTTTTGGTAAGAACATTATCTCTTTAATTTTCCTGAAGCTCTGACTGAGGTAATGATAGGCGATGGAATAGAGTGCGTGGTGCAAGATTGATGCCGATCATCATCCTGAAAGACACATTCCCAAATGCCACAACCTCAAATATTGAAACAAACCCTTAAAGAACAAAATCTCCACATTCTAAAATTCCTGAAGTCTAAACTTCCTAAAGATCAAATCTTGAACATCACAATTCTGAACGATTAAAACCCAGAATGTTGAAATAATAAGGCCAAATTCCTGAAAACTACAATTTCCATTGGGTCAGGTGAAAGCTATACAGAAGGGGAAGAATTTAGTGCATTTTCAGTTGTACATAGGATCGTTGCCAAATTATTCAGTTTGTACTATTTCTGGCCTTTCATACATAGTTACATACTTGTCTTTAAAACAATGCCCTTCATCAGAGAATAAAAAGAATTCAACAAACTCAAAAGACCTAGTGGGGCATGGTGGCCCAGGCTTGTAATCCCAGTACTTGGGAGGCTGAGACAGGAGGATCACAGGTTCAAGTCGAGCCTCAACAATTTAGTGAGGCCCTCAGCAACTTAATGAGACCCTGTTTCAAAATAAAAAATAAAATAAAGCCAGGAGTGTAGCTCAGAGGTAGAATGCCACTGGGTTCAATCTCCAGTACCACCACCAAAAAGAAAAAAAAAAGAAACAAACCTGAGAGACTTTCTGAACAAGAGACAGTTGCTGATACAGAAACTCTTTTAGTGTTACAAAGTACATTAAATGCTGAAGTATCTTTGCTTAGGGATTTGACCATTGAAGATAAGATGTTTCACTTTAGGTAATGGGTGGCACTTTCAAAACTGTCCCAATTGTGAATTTCAAGGTGTTACCAATAATTTTTTTTTCTTTATTCAACCCAATACATGTGGCAGAAAATTCAGACAAGCAGATTGGCCACCTAATATGGCAATGATGAAAACTTCAGTTTAAAAATGCATCGTTTGTCTGCATTGAAATTCCTTTCAGTTGATGAAATTCCAGGCGCTTTTAATGAATTAAGTCACATTTGCCTGAATAAGCCAGCAGAGTTACTGACTGGTTTGAAATTAATTATGTGCATGATAGGCTAAGAAGACACACAATGGTACTGCTGTTCAATCATCAACATTGTTTCTGCCAAATTTGTGTTTTGTGTATGAGTGCATGCAGAGTGGATTTCTGCACGCACAAAACACAGAAGCATGGTACAAAGGATGCGGACATTTTAATAGGGAATGCTCATGTTGGTGCATATCAAATCATAAAAGAACTTCAAAAAATACAGTGCCACATAGGAAATGAACGTGAAAATAGTCACTGATGAGAGTCATGCTCTAAAAGAAAAAGAAAAAGAAAGAGCGCCTATTCATTGCAATGCAAGACCTCAACATATAAAGGCTGTGAAAGCTGTCCAGCTCTTATGGACTTCTGTTGTGCAATATACCTCATGCTATCACTGTAATATATTTTTTCATGTATTAATTTTCATTTTAGCATATTTTGGCTTTTAAAAAATGTTTTTCCTTAGTACTTTAAATTTTCAGCATTATTTTTTCTTAACAATTTGCTATTTTGTGTTTTTTTTCTTTGTCTCATTTCCAAAATTGGAAGTATGAATTGTGTGAAGATCTTTAAGGCATTCTAATTTGTCGTATGTAGTTTTCTTTTGCAAATTTAAATTCATGAAAATGCAGTATCACAAATTATACAGTTATAAAATTAGCAAAAGGTATAAATATTTCACGAAAGAGAATGTACAGATATCAAATAGGCGCGTGAAAACAAATGTTGCCCAACATCACCATCCACTAGGGGAATGCAATGGTAACCACAGTGAGATAACACCGTATACCTACTGATAAGCATCTCAAAAATATCATATGCTGATGAGAACACAGAGAAACTGGATCATTCATCTGTTGCTGGAGGGAATGTAAAATAGTACAGCTACTTTGGAAAATAGGCAGTTTCTTTCAAAGTAAAAATAGATATATCATAGGACCCTGTGATTATGCTCTTGGGCATTTATCTCAGAGAAATTAAAATTATAATCTTGCAGAAACTTGTACATAAATGTTCATAGCACCTTCATATACAACGTGGCCAAACTAGAAACTGGACAAATGTCCTTCAAGGGGTGAGTAGTTGAAGAATCTGATATACCTATGCCTTAGAATACTATTCAGCCGTAAAAGGGAACAAACCATTGATAATAGTCAACAACTTGGATGTCTCAAGGGAATTATGTGGAGGGAAAAAATCCATCCTCAAAATGTTAAATACCATATGATTCCATTTATATAGTATTCTCAAAATAATTAGATAACAGAGACGAGTGTTTGTCAGGGATTCAGGGGAGGGTGGAAGGGGGTGGGTATGGCTATAAAGGGCTAAGGCCGGGGCACTGTGGTGATGGTACAATCAAGTTCTGCATCTTGATTGTGATGACAGTTACATGAAGACACACATGTCATAACATGGCATAGAAATCCACTCACAGACATGAGCACTGAAATGGATATATACTGATGAAATGTCAATAAGTTCTGAATTGTATCAGTTATTAATTGCTGAGTTCTGATATCATGCTGTGATTGTACAAGATGTTAAGATTGAAGGAGGCTGGATAAATGGTGAACTAAACCTCCCTTAAATTCCTCTGCAATGTCCTGTGAGTTTGTGATTATTTAAATATAAAAAATTTTAAAGGCAAGTAGTCCATTTACTATTCTCCACAGCCTGGAGAACATGTTGCTGGCTCCCACTCCAGAGTGCGAGCTGTTAACTCCTGCTTCACACGCCAGTCTCCTCCCTTTCAGCAAGCAACGTTCTGGGGTGAAAGTGGGGGGCAGTGCAAGGTTGCAGAAGTCAAAATTAGGCATATGAATTCTATAGTTTCAGATATACCCTAACCTACTATTTCAGAAATCTTCTCTTATGTGAAAAGTTGGGTTTATATTATCAGTAAAACGTATTCTTTTTCGGACTCATTTTTAATATACCTTTGTTGGTGCATTATAGTATCACATTTTAATGTAATTCAAAATGATAGGGACATACATGCATAGAACACTTGCTGAGCTTCCTCCTGGTTCCCTCCCTGCTCCCTCCCCTTTCCCTGTGCATAACATTGAGATTAACATTGATAATTTCACATATTTACTTAATATAAATGGAAGTGTTTCCTTCATTAATTCTCCCCACTCTCCCTTACACCCCCCTCCACTCCACTGGGGTTTCTCCTCCTTTATCTAAAATCTGTCTTGTATCCCAATTACTCCCTAGCTTCCACATATGACAGAAAATATCTGGCCCTTCACTTTCTGTGACTGACTAATCTCACTTGATACAATGTTCTCCAGGCCCATCCTTTTTCCTGAAAATGTCATAATTTTGATCTTTATTGCTGAGTAAAATTTTATTGTGTGTGTATCCCATAATGTTTTAACTCATTCATCTATTGATGGACACCTAGATTGGTTCCATAATTTGGCTTTTGTGAATTGTGCTGCTATGAACATGGATATGCGTGTGTTACTATAATATTCTGATTTCAATCCCTTTGGAAACATACCCTGGAGTGGTATAGCTCGATCATATGGTGGATCCATTCCCAGTTTTCTGAGGAATCTCCACACTGATCTCCATAGCAGCTGCACTAATTTGCAATCCCACCATAGTGTATAAGAGTTCCTATTTCCTCACATCCTCTCCAGCCAGCATTTATTGTTGTTTGACTTCTTGATGATTGCCATTCTAATTAGTGTTAGATGGAAATCTCAGTGTAGTTTCGATTTGCATTCCCCTGATTACTAATGATGTTGAACATTTTTTCATATATTTATTGGTCATTTGTATTTCTTTCTTGAAGTGTCTGTTTAGTTCAATTGCCCAATTCTTGATTTATATTTTAGTGTTGTCTTTTTTATGCTCACCTGGTATAAGTTGTGTCAAAATGGAATTCTAAGATATACTGTGATTGTACCTGTTCACATGACTTCTTCCTTCTGGGATACACTATCCTTCCGAAAGGCTTATAAACAACCAGCATTCCTTTTTCTGACTGTGATTATGATTTTACATTATTCATACCACATTCTGTGGCTACTTCCATTATTGTTCATTCAAAAATGTGAAAGTTAGCTCTCCCTCCGTATGTGAATGTTTTCCAAATCACTAGCTCTTTTTTCTTTCTTCTTTTTTGTCCTTCTTCTTTCTGTTTCAAGTATATAGAATCACATCTGCTTAACTCAGGGATTGTTTAGATTTCATGGGGATTTGGGGAGTAGGAGGCATCTGGGCATGGAGATCATTATTCCTTTTTGATCTGCCTCTGGTAAGCATGCTGACAATTCCTCCCACACCTTCTACTAAAAGTTTTCTCCTCAGGCTAATTGACTGTTAATGGAAGATAAGTAAGGCATTTAAACACATCCTATCTTCGCAGCATACACAATTTATGTCACACTCTTAAAAAACAAGATTTAAGCAGCAGTTGCCCTGTTTTCTTCTCACACCAGAAAATGGGTTTGTTGGGTGAATTTGGAGACAGATTTTATTGTCTACTTGAGTTTTTTCAGGCCTAGTTTTAAACTAGTAAGATTGAAAGTATAGGGATAGAAGAAAGATCAGTTCTATATGTAACTAATATATACTCTGTCTTTACTTGAAAATATTACATTTTCATTTGTCCATAGAAGTTTAACAACATAAATATTTTCTTTCTGTGAAAATTTACTTATATATTACTAGTGTGGTAGATTAGGTATGCATACCTACTATCTAAATCACCAAAGCAGCTTTGGCCTCTTCAACACAATCATTTTAAGATTACAAATTATACCCTTTAGGTTTCCTAGCTAAAGAAATAAAGATAAATTCATCTAATTAGACTTCTCTGAGACTTACTATGGAAATATCTAGTCATTACTGAAAAACAAAGTAGAATCTCTAAAGCATTCTCTCTCTTCTGTTGTCCTCCACAGTTCTGTCCAATGGTGATTGTCATGAAATGGACCAAGAAGTAAAGCATGGCTCCCGAGGAGAACTGCATTCTGTGCACATTGTTATCTGGGCCAGTTGTTCAAAAACAAACAGTTTTTGATATGTAAATAATTCAGTTAACTCCAGCAAGCATCTACTATCTTGTAGATTCCCTCAAAACTGTTCCCTCTCTCAAGTTACACTGTTAGTGTTTAAACACAATCATCTTTTACAGTAACTTTCAACATGCCTGTCCTAATTTTTCACAATTCAGGTTATAGTCTTTGTTATCTCCAGAACTAACTTCCTGAAACATAGATCTCATGCTGCTGTCCCCTTTGAAATAACCTACTGTATCTGGGCACCACTGACGGATGGATCTGTGGATCATATCTGTCCTTTGGATCACCTCCAGTCATTCAGCAGCACCTGAACTATACATGAGACCAGAGCAATTAGACCTATTCCAGAAATGGCAATTTTACTTAAGGATTGGGTAAACTTCTTAAATAAAATGCTGACTTACTTTGGAATAGCATGAAATGTCACATGAACTTTACAATAAAATATGAAACCTCAAAGAAATACCACGTTTGTAAACTCAATCCTCTTTGAATTTTAAGGTCAAACTTCTTATCATAGTACATAATTCTGTTCACAACTGGACATCAGCTAATGTCATATCCTGAAGCTTCTCAGTACTTTTGCTCTTGTAAGATCACTCTCGTGGAATACTAGTACCATTCCCCAAATAGCCATGTTTTCCTTGCATCTCTGACTTCTCTCCTGTTGTCCTCTCTACCTAGAAAACCATTTCCCAGCCTCTCAGAATTGTGACTTGATACTCACCCTTAAAGTTTATAAACTCCTCTGAACTACATAAATACATTATTACTTTCTCTTTACTTAAAAATATTGCACATAAATCTACTATAATGCATTTGATATGTTATCAGGATTATTTATGTATTTGCTACTTTTACATCTTATGAAAGCGTGGCAGGGAAAGGACATGTCTTGTTAACTTTTGTTCCACCAGTATTTTAAAATGTGGTCACATATGAATACTTTGACAATGCTTCCTCCAAATAATAAGGTTAGGTCCCCTTCCTTTGAATATGGGCCATAATTTATGACTCTCTTCTAACAAATATAGTGTAGTATAAATGACTTCTAAGCCGGGCGTGGTGGCGCACGCTTGTAATCCCAGTACTTTGGGAGGCGGAGACCGGAGGATCCGGGTTCGCGGCCAGCCTCAGCTCTCTCTCTCTCTCTCTCTCTCTCTCTCTCTCCCCCTGTCTCTCTCTCTCTCTCTCTCTACTTAGTGAGGCTCTCCACAACTTTGTGAGACCCGGTTTCAAAATAAAGTATAAAAAATAGGGCCGGGGGTGTAGCGCGGAGGTAGAGCGCCCCTGGGCTCAATCCCCGGTACCGCAAAAAAAAAAAAAAGACTTCCAAAGTTTGATCCTAATTAATAGAAACAGTACCTGGAAGTGGTTCACCACCATGTTGCTATGACAGAAATGTAAAATCAGGGAGCCATTTAGAACTAGACAGTGGATGAAAACTGGTATGATTTTGAAAAGAAAAGTAGTAAAGGTTTTAAGAGCCTTGAAGAAACTATGTGAAAGAGTGATGGCAATTTAGAAATGAGGGCTGAAAATAAAGTTGTCAGAATTCTACCGGAACATGGAAGAAAGGGAATCTTTTAGAGAATAGCAAAATGTTTAGCAAGAATGGTTCACGTCAAAAGTTGGAAAGTAGAAAATGAACCTAATGAATTAGGATCTATAGTTATGGAGCTTTCTGGACCAAATGTTGAAGATGTCATTTGGCTTCTTCTTGATCCTTCTGTAAAAATGTGAGCAGAAACCAAATGACATCTTCAACATTAAGTACTCTTAAACACAAAGGAGCAAGGACTTGATTACTTTGAAAATTTTCAACTTTTATAGATGATGAACAATGCCAGGAACATGATCTAAAGAGGAAATTGAGATAGGACCTTAAACTATTTTTAAGAATTTATAAAGAATTTATAAAGGTGTGATTCCAGTTCCATCAATTTTCCTGCAAATTACATAATTTTTTCTTCTTTATGGTTGATTAAAACTCCATTGTGTGTATGTGCCACATTTTCTTTATCCATTCATCTGTTGGCAGATGTCTAGGTTGGTTTCATAATTTGGCTATTGTAAATCGTGCAACAGACATGAATATCCTGTATCCCTATAGTGTTCTGACTTTAGTTCTTTTGGAAATACATCATGTGCTGTGTGAATGTATATTTGTATCATTTTGAATCTTATTATGATGCATAATTACAACACACTAAAGAAAGTATATTTAAAAAAGATCTAAGACGATGTTTTAGAGTACCATTCAGTCAGAAAAAAAGGAGCCTCTACAGATTTCAAGAGTGTACCTTATAATTCCTCTCAATCAAACAATAGAGTTCCTAAGAAGATTTAAGGAAATTGCCTCTTAGCAAAAGTCTGAAGTAGAAAATGGCACATATACAGATTTGTTGGTGTGACTTTTGGCAAGAGAGCCAACCAATTTTAAAATAATTACACTGGTGGAAACAATGCCAGGTTGGACTAAAATGGACAATCCAAATTTGCAAATTTTTCTTTGCCAGTAAAATTTTGAGCCTCAAAGTTCTTGCTTGGTTTGAATAAGCTACCTAGCATATTTTAAAGACATTCCAGCAACTACATGAAGTCCACATTTTTGTGTGTGTGTATGTACGTGGTCCTGGGGATTGAACCCAGATGCATTCTACATCTGAGCTATATCCCCAGCCCTATTTTATTTTTTATTTTGAAACAGGCTCTTGCTAAGGTGTGGAGGGCTTTACTAATTTGCTGAAGCTGGCTGTGAACTTGCAATCTTCCTGTCTCAGACTCCCAGGTACTGGTATTACAGGCATGCTCCACGACGCCCCAATTGAAGTCCACATTTTGAAGAATGGATATTGCTTACCAATATCCACTGAAGAACTGAAGCTTCCTGCCAACTGCTATGTGATTAAGCCAACATTTTAGTGAATGATTTTTTTCCAGATTAATCTTAAAGTGGTTGACTCTCCAGATCATATTTTGACTTAACCTCATGAAACACTCAAACCAGAACCACTCAGTAAGCTACAGTTGTATTTCTTATTCTCAGAGTGATATAAACAAATGTTTCTGTATTTATTATGCCATTAAACTTGGGTTAGCTTATTACATAGCAAGAGATAACAAGTACAATTCTTCCAGTCATGTATTATATTGTTTGGCATATAATTGTCACTTGCTAAATAAATATTTGTTGGGAGAGGAGAATGTGAAGAGATAGTGATTGGAAGGCAAAAGATAAAACTTAGAGATAAGTAATATTTTAAGTACTTAAATTTTTTCTTTTCTTTTATTGGTATATGGTAGCTTTACAAAATTCAAAGTTTTTTTTTTGCGGTACTGGGGATTGAACCCAGGGGCGTTCTACCTCCGCGCTACACCCCCAGCCCTATTCTTTTGTACTTTATTTTGAAACCAGGTCTCACGAAGTTGCGGAGGGCCTCACTAGGTAGAGAGAGAGAGAGACAGGGGGAGAGAGAGAGAGAGAGAGAGAGAGAGAGGGAGAGAGAGA
>PVJS01029914.1:0-24457 GCA_004027185.1 Glis glis
GCCTCTCTCCCTGCTCTGTAGAGGTGGGGTGTGGGCCTCTCCCTGCTCTGTAGAGGTGGGGCGTGGGCCTCTCTCCCTGCTCTGTAGAGGTGAGGCGTGGGCCTCTCTGCTCTGTAGAGGTGAGGCGTGGGTGGTTCCCCGACTCTGAGCAAGAGGGGGCATAGCATCCTGTCAGGAGGGCTCTGGGGTACAGGTAGGACAGATGTGGGAGAGGAGGCAGATCCCCTGTGGGCTGCACTTGGAAGGCCACACGGGAAGCCTCACCCCTGAGCAGCCCCAGGAAGTGGGGAAGACACGCTGAGGGCTCAGCTCCTACTCCTCTCACTCCCCCACCAGGCCCACGGGGCATCCGCACACTTATGTGAACCTTCAGGAAAGAAGCTCTCACACTCAGTGACCAGTGTGCACACAGCAGGGCTGCTCACCAGAGCTGTGGTGCCCAGGGGCCCGATGGTGGCACAGCAAGGAGGCAGCCTGCCCCCAGGTTTCCCAAAGGTGAGTGAGACATGGACTCTGGCCTAAATGATGGCCAACTGGTAAGTAATGGACAACGGAAGCCTCTAGAACATTCTGTGATCCTCCCTCTGTCTCCCTCTCCATCCCTCAGACACCATCTCAGTCAATATTCTCACAGCTATAATCCAAAACAACTGACCACACAACTTAGAGGAAAGAAGATTTGTTTGCTCAGTTTTGGGGGATCTTGGAGTTCAGTCTTTATGAGACTAGGATGCGGAGCTGGAGCTCAGGGCACGGCAGCCGGAAGCAGAGAGAGGGAGAGGGCAAGGCTCTGCTCTCACATCATGGAGGCCAGAAGCAGAGAGAGAGAGAGAACAGGGGGAGGAAGAAGGATATATAACCCCAAGGCCACACCCCCAGGGGCCCCTCCTCAACAATCGAGCCCCACTTCCAACACTGCCACCTTGTTTCTGTGAGGTCTGGGGGACATTCTAAATCCAAACCATTACAGACACTTATCTGTGAGGTTTTGTCAACATTTCTTTTCCAAATCTCAATAGGATTTTTGTTTCAAGGGGTAGTGAGCAAAGTTCAATGTGAGATTAATAACAATAGTAATAGCCGGGTGTGGTGGTGCACACCTGTAATACCAGCACTCGGGAGGCTAAGACAGGAGGATCACAGGGTCAAGGCCAGCCTTAGCAACTTAGTGAGTCCCAATTTCAAAATTAAAAAATAAAAATAAAAAAGGGCTGGGGGTGTAGCTTGGAGGTGGAATGCCCTTGGGTTCAATCCCCAGTACCAAACAAAACAATAGTACTGATCATCATCATCATTATAATAATAATAAGCAAAGTCCTACTTAAAACACTTTACATACATCTCTTCAATTAATCCTTACTTGGACACAAGGAGGTAGGCACTCCAGTCTTCTGCCAGCTCAGGGATTTGGCAGCTATTAGCAATGCTGAGCCGGGCGTGGTGGTGCAGGCTTGTAATCCCAGTACTTGGGAGGCTGAGACTGGAGGATCTGGGTTCATGGCCAGCCTCAGCTACTTAGTGAGGCCCTCCACAACTTAGTGAGACCCTGTTTCAAAATAAAGAATAAAAACATAGGGCTGAGGGTGTAGCTCGGAGGTAGAATGCCCCTGGGTTCAATCCCCAGTACCGCTAAAAAAAACCAATGCTGAATTAGCAAACCGTGCCCAAACTCCCAGGCCCTCAAAAAGCACCCACTCCCAGGCTCACAGGTCTGCAGGTTGCCTCTGGCGCAGCTCGTCCAAACCTGGGCTCAGCTAGGTGTCTGTCCCAGGCCCCTCCCTGCCAGCGAGCTGGGCCAGGCTCCAGGCTGCAGATGGGCCTAGGTGGCTCCGGGTGTGTCTGTTTTGAGGCATCAGGTCTAGCGGCAGCAGATACCCAGGTCATTTTCTTCTTATTGCGAATCATGAAAGAGTAAAAGGCAAACCAAACTACACACGTGTGTTTAAGTCCTCTACTCAGAGTCTTAAGAATATGACATGCTCAGAGTTCAGCTTCTAAGAGTGAGGACAACACCTTCTCCCCCAGCATGAGGAAGAGGGTGTGAATGTTTGCTGAACACCTGTTTTCTGTTCCTGACAATAAGGGGGTTAGTTGGCCAGCATTCTGCTTATGGTAAGCTCCACCCAGAGGTCCGGCGCCCTAGTCCTGAGCAGAGCTGACTCCCAATCCCTGCATCAGTTCCCAGTTCTCCCTTCTCTATGGCTGCTTCAAGATTCACCTCTTGATGAAGGAAACAGTTCAAATAATGTTTTGTCCATATATGAAGGTACCACTACCAATCTCAATTACACACAGAGGGAGAGGGGAGCGGGTGGGATCAGAGGGAAACACATCGAGTGCTTTGTGCATGTGTGTTTGTATTGCTCCGAACCTCACTATGATGTGTCATTACAATGCACCAATAAAAGTTAAAAGATTCACCTTTTTCAGGTTGCCAAGTCAGTAACATCCCGTCCATCCATTTTCTGAGTTCTAAAAATGCGTTGGTATTGTCTGACCTATTCTCTTTGTCCACCTGGGCTTATAACACTAAAAATAATCCCTCTCGGATACTTTTTGTGATGGAACAGTTCTATAGGTTGATTGTGTTGTTACACAAATCTACACATGTGATGGCATTGCCTAGAACTTCACGAACACATCCACACACACGCACGAGTATGGAGAATTGATAAAATCTGGTAAGCTCTGTGGATTGCACCAACATCATTTTCCTAGTTTTGATAACGTACTTTAAATATGCAAGATGTTACTATGAGAAGCAACTGGGTGAAGGGTAGATATATATAACAGGAAGGCTTTGTGTATATATACATATACATGTATACATATATATGTATATATGGAAGGATTTGTGAACATGTATATATACGGTATGTATGTGTGTGTATTATATGTGTGTGTGCGCGCGCACGCGCGTGTGTGTGTGTGTATGTGTCTCAACCTCCTCCAAATCTGAAAAATTTTTTTAAACAACCCCACCAGTCTCATTTCAGCAAGGTATTGGAAGGCAGCAGAATTAATGTATATGTTGAATCCAACACCTTTAAGCATAAATTCCCTACTCCCTTGTGTTATATTTAATTTCAAAAATTTTAATCCGATTCTGACATTCTGTTGGGACTCTTAGGAGAAAGAATCACATGGGCCATGCTGCATTTGAAAAAATGACTTTTTTTTTCCACCAGAAATGAAGTCCATATTTACCTTACCAAAAGCTCCTTCCACTTATACCAGAAACAAAACCCAGAGAAATCTAATACATATTTTAACAGATAAAGTTGGGCCAAATCATCTACTTAAAACTCAATCTTTCTACTCAAAACTTTTATTTTATAGACTAAGAAGCTGAATTCCAAGGAAAAGCTGACTCTGTGTGGGGAGTAACTATTCGGCAAACTCATTAACTGGGAATATGTCTGCAGTTTTGGTGAGAAAAAAAAATTTTTTTATTTGTCAGTTTATGTAAGACCTGCTAGCATCATGAGAACTGCTAGTCTGTGATAATAGTGGTCTAGTCTAGAATCCTAGTTGAAATTTTAAGACCCATAATTTGTATGTTTGTCAAAATCAAGCACACAACATCCTAGGCAGAAGCAATAGTAGCTGTAGTTGGCCAAAGGATTGCTGCTGGACGTTTTCCTTCTGAGCCCAAAAGGAAAACCGCCAACTAAGATCACTGCCCGGTGAGAGGGTGTCCTGTTTCTGAGAGCAACTCGGTGGGCTGGGTGCCCAGGGGCAGCTAAGGGCTGGAGGGAAACAGGGTCAACTGCAAACTCATCCCCAGTGAAGGGAGTGGAGAGGCAAGTAGAAGAGAAACCAGAGATTTCTACCTGGCCAGTCCTTCCTTCATCTTTCTAAGACACAGATCTAATTCCTTCACTTACTGAAGACCCATCCACACTTCCACTGACCTATGGATTCCAGCCTCATGGCAGAGCTGCACAGTCCCGTCCTGAACAGACCCCACTCGCCTCCTCACCCACCAACCTGCACCCTCGGAATATCGTGTCCTTCTGCCTGGAATGCCAGACCTCCTTCCCCTCGCCTGCCCCTCTCCCTCCTCTCTACGTGTTCCAACGCCCACCGTTCACTTTTCCCTGGGCCCATGATGGGATCAGTCCTTCCTCTAGGCCCTGTGACACTTTGTCCCTTCTCTGAGCACATCATGTCCTGTCTTGGATCATTCTGTCTACTGAAACCATGCCTGTCTCCACCATGGGATGCAGAGCTCCCTGGGGACAGGTCCACCTCTGACGCCCTTCTGCGTTCCTCTGGCCTTGCACATCAGTGCTCAGCGAGCCTTTGAAAAATGAAGGAGGGAACACGTGCTCAGAATGCAGGCTGCCACACTCACGGGTAGACCTTAGGTCTCAGATCTAAAGGCAGCCAGCGATTCTACTCCAAAAATAGAACAATTGAATCATGTCAGCAACAGGAGAGAAAAACTCTTCATTTCTTGGCTGGACCCACAAACAATTGAAAGTATGAGTTCTAAGCAAGGGAATGGGAGCATTGGATAGAAAGCTTTGAGGGGGAGGCATCGGTCCTGGGGTACTTTGCGGCAATTTTGCAAAAGAATCGAAATCTTCACCAGTATTTGGGCAGTGACTTGACATTTTGTGCCTTTTGAAATACACAATGTACCAACACGACCACAGACCAGCGATGAGACAGCTAGTGTCACTGAAAGCCCATTACCAAGTCCCATTTGCTCCGATTTCTCATTTCGCATGAGCCATCCTCTTAAAAGCCTCATTATTAGGCAAAGGGAGTACACATTTGGATGGGTAGTGTGTTTGCAATTATATTTTAAGGTGCTTCCCAAAGCTATAAAGTCGAAGCTATAAACGGCATGATGGGCAACATAATTGTCAACAGAATATGAAACAAGCCTGGAATCAGAGTGAGCTCTGCTCAGCCTAAAGCGATGCGCCGGCAGCACACACATCACAGAGGATCCAGCGGGGGTGCAGGGTGGCCAAGGACCCGAGGCAGAAAGCTGGTGACCTCATCAAGTCACTTAACCTCTGCTCCACTGAATTTCTTAATCCAAAAAGATAATGGGACTTAATGACTTCTGAGGCCTCTTTCAGCACTCAAGCTTCCACGGAAGGACAGAAAAATTCTAAAATATTAAGTAGAATAAATGAAACTGAGCCAAATGGGCCACCACCCACAGAGCTGCGCCATTTGTAGGGCTGTTGTTTTGTGCTGAGCTTTGCGCCCAGCATCGACAGATGCCATTAAGTCCAGAGAACAGCCCATCGGCATCACTGTTGCTTCTTAACAACATGGAGACTCGGGGGCAGGGAGACCCGATGACTTGGCCATGGCCACCCGGATGGTTAAGAAACAGGGGAGTAAGACGCAAATCCAGGTCTGATGAATCCAACATGCCAGCTTTTTCGACTAAGCTATGCGTCCGGGTTTTTTGTTTGTTCGTTTGTCTTTGTTTTTTAAGGCATCAAAATGTTCATTATGCATAAATCTCACATACTGCACTCTTGTATCATCTGTGACTTTTCCTTTTTAGGACTGTGTCCATAGGTTATTTAAATCAAGCTCCAGAGTGGTACCCACCTATAATTACAACTACTTGGAGGTTGAGGCAGGAGGATCTCAAGGTTGAGGCCAGCCTTGACAACTTAGCAATACTCTGTTTCATGAAATGAAATGAAATGAAATAAAATGGGCTGGGGATGTGGCTCAGTGGTAGAGCACTGACTTGCATAGCATGTACCAGGTCCTGGGTTCCATCCCCAGTTCTGAAAGAAAAAGCAAACAAACAAACAGTAACAAAAACAAGCTCTACTTACGTGACAATGTGTGATATCCCTGAATAGGGGAAACACATGTTTTCCAAGGGATATCAGGACCCAGTTTCACCAATGAAGACTAAGAAATAAGAACATGGGTATGATAAAGATTCAAAGGCTGAATCAAGTCCAAGGGTCCTTTGAATTTGCCCTTTAGTGGTTCAGACTAAAGTGTCTCCAATTTCCATGAAGGTTTAGGGACTGTGTGTGTGTGTGTGTGTGTGTGTGTGTGTGTGTGTGTTACTAAGGATGGAACTCAGGGGTGTTCTACCTCTGAGCTACACCCTCAGCCTGATTTTTTTTTAAATCTTGAAACAGGGTCTCACTGAGTTTCTGAGGCTGGCTTTGAACCTGCAATCCTCCTGTCTTAGCTTCCCAAGTATTGGGATTACAAATGTGTGCCATCACGCCTGGCTATTTTGACCCAAAGTAAAGAGGCAGTTTCCAAGCAGTTTTAAGCGAGATATACAGATTACAGAACATCTCTTGCTTTCCTTCTCTCTCCTTGTTATAAATGTAATTGTGGGAATACAACAGGCTAAACTTCTTCTGAGCTGTACGATTTTCCTGTAGCCAATAGGTCGTTGCTATTCATTGGGTCTCTATAACCTCACAGCCCGTGATGATTATGTAATGTTCAGTGATTTTAATAAAATGAACACTAACTCCCCCACACAATGCAAACTAATCTCATGTTAGAAAAGTAGTTGTATGAGAGGGCATCCTCTGTCCCTTTGAACAAAGTCAGATAATTCGAAAGAATCCACAATTAATGAGATTCTAGCCAGGATTCCCAAGCTAGGACAACAAAACAAACTTACTCTTGGCTGCCAGTGCTGATAAGTGATGTAGTTAAACAAAATGATCATTTGAGAGACCTCTGATGAACTTATACTTTTGGATGTTCCATGTGTCTTTATAAATTCCCAAGGCAATCGTTTTGACATGGGATGGAGACTAAATATTACCATACCAGAGAACTAAAGGTAAAGTTTTGGTTTGTCTTCCCACGTGGACTTGCAAAACAACACTATTTCTGAAACAATTTTCCACTTCTCTAAGTCCATAAAACTAAGTTTCATCATCCGTGTACAAGGTGACATTTATATTCAAAACTTCAGTTCTCTGGCCATGGGCTGGCTCTGATTCTGAGTCAGGGCCCTGTCACTGCTGATTCAGCAAGAGTTCCAGCCAATTTGATTCTCTTCGGAGCCCTTGGAACCTTCCCATGTGTGAGACTACCTACTCCAGGTTCCCCCCACAGGTGGCACCTGTGTGATGATCAGGTATTAAGATTCCATGGCTGGTCTCTAGATGAGCCTCCTGCACTACCTTTCCAGTGTGTCCCCAGGCAGATGTAACAGGACATGCTTAACCTTGGGAACTTCCCCCAGGAGGGAACACTCACATTACAACTTCACTGATCAGTGGTTTCTCATCATATAGAACCTCTAGACTTACAAATAACAGAGGAAATGTTTATCTTAGAGGCATGTATTTGCTATATTTTCTCAGCCCATGAACTTTTTCCCAATTACAATGGCCTCTTTCCCCAGTCCAGACAGCAAGGCACCTCTGCTTCTGTTTTCTTTGTAACAGTAGAGTTTATGGTGGGTATAATTAAAGAAGTAGCTAATGTAGTGGCTGAACATCATTCTTACTCACAAGGAGGCATCTGATGAGGAGGCAGCACCTTAAGTACAGCTACCTGAGTAGGTAAATGTGATGGAACAGAGGCCATCCTAGTAAAGTTTCCAACCTTAACATGAAACATTCATGTTCCAACCTCATGAAACATTCCATTGTTTCATGAGATCTTTTCCTTGGGAGTGATTGGTATAATGGTGTGCCAATGTCGACAAACCCATCCCTGATCCATACTGACTATAAAATGTGCTCCCTGGTTAGATCCTGTGGAATCTAGGATGACAATTTTGTAGAACTATGGTAGTTCTCAGTAGCTCCTATTATGGTTAGATATGGAATATCCCCTGAAGAGCCCATGTATTAATGTTCAGAGTTGATATAATTAAGTCATGAGGGTCGTAATCTCATCAGTGGATAAATCCATTGTAATGGATTTACTAGGGGATAACCTAGGCAGATGAGGTGTGGCTAGAGGTAGTGGGTCCACAGGGTTGTGGTCTTGGAGACTGTGCTTGTGTCTTTGAATCCCCTTTCTTGCTCTCTTGCTTCTGGCCTCCATGATATGAGCGTAGAGCACTTGTTCTCTCCCTCTTTCTGCCTCCTGCTGCCATGCACTGGAGCTCCACTAATGCTGGTCTGACATGGGCTGAACCCCTGAAATCTCCATAACTGTGTGCAAATAAATATTCTTTCCTCTGAGTTGTGTGGTCAGGCTTTTTGGGCCACAGCAGCGAGAAGCAGGACTGACATTTCAGAGGTATCAGAGGAGTGGGGTCACTGCTGTATCTAAGTCTGACCATGTGTTTTGTGAGTCTTTGGAACTGGTTTGTGAGATGAAGTTGGAAGGACCAGAATGTTGATAAGCTGATGGTAGAGACTGTGCTCAGGAGATTTCAGAGGGCAAAGAGGACTCCATAGGAAAATGGAGTAAAGGCCACATGTGTTACATTCTGGCAAAGAATTTATAGATGATGGATTTACTAAGCTGGCAGAGGAAATCTCAAAACAGAAAAGGATCCAGACTGCATTGTGGATATTGATGGCCACATACAGCCAATTGTATAGTGAATTTTGGGAGCAAAAAACAGAGAGACTTTATTGATTTGTAGTTGGGCTAGAAAGGTGTATGTAAAATTGGGGCCCAGCAATAGGGTGTAGTGAAAGAAAGTAAGATGGCTGAAGGGAGGTTGAATGTTTGCATAGAAACTAAGAAAGTAATGTGGTCAGGGCAGTTCAAGCCCGAGTGTGTAACCATGGAAACAAGGACCCAGCAGTAGCTATGATTGAAAAGGGCCTGGAGGAGCCCATGATTGAGGCAGGCCCAGTGGCAGCTATGATTGAAAAGAGCCCAGCAGCAATGATTAAAGACCCAGCTTGACATGGGCTGACCTCTGAAATCTCCAGAACTGCGAGCAAATATGTCTTCCTCTAAGTTTGTGTGCTCAGTTGTTTTTGGATTATAGCAGTGAGAATGCTGACTGAGACTATCTATCTATCTGTCTATCTGCACCATAAAGGCATATATACACATGTCAGTGCCCATAACACAGTAGACACTCTGGAAAGGCTAGCCTTTATTGTCGCCAAAGCAAAAAGTCATTCTGTAATTCACTCCAGGTATTGGACAGATTGGCATAATTTGCAATGGCGAAGTATGGCCTTACTAGAAGCTTTTCTAAGTTTGATGGGCGTATTTGTAAAGAGACAGTGCAACTTCCCACATCAAGTTTACAAGAAGTAAAGGCAGGCAGTGTCCCAGAGCTCTTGTCCTTAGTTAGAATGCCTGTGCCTTTGAGTTTGGTGCACATGTCCTAAGCATTCCCCACAGTGCATGTGCTCCACAAGGCAGGCTTTGACGGTCACCCAGACAGAATGGTTAGAAGCAGTTACTCCCTTTCCAGTTCATGCACTGGAGTAATGCACTCACATTTGGCTTGTGACATTAGCTTGTAGACAAGCTAAGCTTAATCTACCAATGAATAAAAATTTCTCCATAAAAGTTTTGCCAAAGACTCTATCACAAACTAATACAAAGTTGGAGTGTGTAGGTCATCTTATTCTTATTTTGTACTTTTATAAAAAGGTTATTTACCTCTAAATAAAACTGCATCTTCTAAAACATAATTGTGGGATTTTTTCTAAAACTTATTTCTTGGTACTGCCACTTAAAAAGTGATAATAAAGCTACAGAATAAAGTATCTTTCAAGTGAAAACAAATTCCTTAAAAATGGAGTAAAACTTTAGACACGTCTATTAGACAAAATGTACTTTGAGTATATGGGACAAAATTCTTTCCTCTCACCATCATAGAACTAAAAACAGCTTTTCCAAGATTTAAGAGAAATCACAAAAGACAGACAGAAAAAGGCTTGTACTAAAACATTACCTATTTTGTTAAACATAAAATAAAAAGGACTCCAGGGCCTCTTTCCTTTTAGAAAAATGTATAAAATGGTTAGAAACAAAAAAAATTGGATGTACTGCCTTCCTCCCAACCATCCATAAAATAATGTTTTGGCAAGTTTGAGAATCATTCCATGGACTGAATCTGTTTCCATGAAGAGCATTCTCACAAAGCACCCAGGAGAGTGTGTACCACATATGGGAGAGTTTGTCTGTTTCCTTCTCTTCCCACCTTCCTTAGGAACCCCATGTTATGTGGTGAGAAACAGATGCATATTTTTCCAATATCATGAAACTATTGACACAAGGCTGATGGGGCTGGCTGGCTGGTTTCAAGAAGGCACAGGGCACAGACCCCGCCCTGCTCTCCACTCGGAACCTGTTTCCTTATATGTAAACTGGAAAGGGTATCTGTTCAATAGTGTCTTTGTGACACTGAACTAAGTTTTGGGGAAAAAAGGTTAGTCTTAAATTCCTTAAACTTTAAAGGGTTGTTCAAATGTTCCTTATCTATGAATCCTGTGTGGATGACAGGCAGAAATTTTCGGTTCTGCACAGTGCATTGGATGGAAATAGCTTTGCAAGGGGTAACACTAAGACTTCACCCCATTACATTGGCTTGGGCTAGAGAGAGCCAACTCTTGTTTCAGCCTTTGCACACTGGCCCAGTGCTGTAACTCAACTCTGATTCTTCTCAGTTCCCTCCCAGGGTCCATCTTATCATGATGCACCCCTAAAGAGGTGTTCAACCTAAATATTAATATTTAACAACACTTGTGCCCTTCATCACCACTAGGGAAATTTTTGAAGATGGTAAAAAGGCAGCTCTTGGGACACTGTCTCTGAACAAACTAATAACAAGTATCATTACTGGAGGAACCATTCCGGGTTTAGAGCAGCAATGACAAAAATGTGGCTCATTTTGAGACCAGCACAAAATTTTTCAGCAGGCAAAAAATAAAAGTCAGTTGTCTGACTTGTTTGAGGAGGACAGCTGCTGACTGTGCCAGATCATTCTTTTGGGTAAAAGAACTCATCTCTTCCTTTTACCTTCTCTTAGGACACCTGTGTTGGGTAGAGCCGCTGCTTCTGGAGTGGACCCAGAGGGTTTCTGGCTTTTCAGATAGGTTCCTGACATACCTATGTAACGCACATACCTGATAGGAACGGGAACTTCTATTCAAGCAGCTCAAACAATGACAGTGATTCAACAACCAAGTGCGTAGAACCGATGGTGTCCGAGGTCTCACGGGCAGCTGGACGGGTGTGGAGACGGCAGTCTCTCAGCATGTTGGCTCTGTTCCTTCTGCACTGGCTCATCTCAAGCGCACCTCCAGAGGCTCTCTCCCTCCTCACAGAGGAAGCACCTTGTGCTCGTGTCGCCGTCCCAAGTCCTGACAAGCGTTCTGATCTTGGACTAACGTAGACTACCTGCCTATCTCAGCCCGATCCCTGTGGTCCGCAGATGGAACGTGCCAGATGGTGCAGCTCAGCCATGTGTGCACCCCTGAAGGTGCAGGGCAGGTTGGTGACCTCCAGACACACAGGTCTGGGACACTGGGTATGCAAAGGAGATGGAGGATGTTCAGGAGGCAACCGCCCAACTGTCTACTGCAGCCTGTTATCGAGATTTGGATTTTAGCACATCTGAGAATAACAGTGGTTTAATTTTTGATATTTTTCACTATATCTATCTATATCTATCTATCTATCTATCTATCTATCTATCTATCTAATCTAATCTATCTATTGGTACTGGGGATTTGGTACCAGAGACATTCTACTTCCAAACTATGCCCCCAGCCCTATTTTATTTATTTTTTATTTGGAAACAGGGTCTCACTAAGTTGCTGAGGCTGGCTTTGAACCTGCGATCCTCCCGTCTCAGCCTCCCAAGTACTGGAATTACAGGCATGCACCACCATGCCCAGCTCACTTTGTGTAGGTTGGCAAAAGTAGGTATGCACTGGACACTTTTCTCTACATATTGAAAGAAAACATAAAATGTCAAACACTTCTAAGAATGAGTATGAGAAAAAATAATCATACAGATGATATGAAGTAAAAATGGATAGTTACAAGCAATAAAAGTCCTGACACTAACTAGAGTACATCATTTGACTTTATAAACATTTATCACTAAACAGTCTAAAATTCCCTACTTAATTATACCTATAGAAAAATCTATACAGAAGTTAACTTATTTTCTAAGGTGCAGACTTTACTTTTATTTAACCCGTCTTTCCTATTTTTTTCTTTTTTTGTGGTACTGGGGATTGAACCCAGGGGCATTCTACATCTGAGCTATACCCCTAGCCCAATTTTTAAATTTTTTTATGTTGAAACAGGGTTTTACTAAATTGCCGAGACTGGTCTAGAAACTGCAATCCTCTTGTCTCAGCCTCCCAAGTACAGGGATTACAAACATATGCCACCGCGCCTGGCTTCTATTTTAATTTTCAATAACTAACATCTTTGCCTTTTACAATTTCTTAACATTTATGGTTTAAATGAACATTACAAAAGTTTGGAAGGTCATGCACTGTAATCCCTCGGGCCAGATTTTTGCCATTGCTCACCTCATAATCCCCTGACACTCGTCACTGACAGCTTTGAGAGGGACCATCCCACATTTGGTATTACAAAGGTAAACCTTTCTGAATATTTGGGGCTGAGTATCTTTCCCTTTAACATTCTATGGGGGTTTACAAACAGAAGGGTCCCACACCAAACCATGCACACAAGGATCCATGTGTTACTCAGAAACAATGTCATCCACACCCCAGACTGCAGACGACCGCTGCCTGCTGTGTGCGATGTTGGAAATGCAACCGTACAATCATTACTTGGACTTAGGCACTACCTAAGTTAGCAACTTCAAATTGCAGAATAAATATATAAATTTATTCAAATGCCACCAATAACCAGCCCAGTTCTGAGGAAACAGTAAGATTTGCTCAAGGGTTCCAGGAGATCAGAAAGGGTCTCCAAGCATAAACAAAGCTTGTGTGTGGAGTGGGAGGAAGGAGGAGCCATAAGGCACCAAAGGTCACCTTCCATCTGCCCAGAATAGGTAAGTAAAAGTGCTTTGTAAATACCATTAATAGTGGAAAACAATTGGCATGTGATATTTCAAGGACTAAACCTTCAAAATACTAATAAAGAAAATGAAACTTCTAGATTTTCTTTATGCTGTAGGATTTTTTTTTTTTATGGTACCGGGGATTGAACCCAGGGGTGTTCTACCTCCAAGCTACACCCCCGGCCCTATTTTTTATCCTTTATTTTTGAAACTGGGTCTCACGAAGTTGCAGAGGGCCTCACTAAGTAGCTGAGGCTGGCCGTGAACCCGGATCCTCTGGTCTCTGCCTCCCAAGTACTGGGATTACAAGCGTGTGCCACCACGCCTGGCTTAGGAATTTGATATACATTTAATGACTTGTTATTTAATGTTATAGGGACATTATATTGTATAAAGTAGAATAGGATACCAATTAAAATACTGTTTCAATGGGGTTTTCCTGATGGAAAGAACTAGGGTTTACATATGGCTGCTAAGCCATCACCAAAATAATAAAAAAAAAATCCACACATTTTCAATTAGTATTTTGTAATGATTAAAGTACATATAGGAAAATGAGAGGACTTATAATGATACGTTTATTGTTTCATTACTGTCATTTATTTCTGGATCATGCACAAAAACAATTCCATTAGCACATTTATTGTATTATCCATTTCAGTGTCTATATCAATAGTCATCTTAATTTGGATATTTGAAATTTAGGAATATCATATTCATTGCTTTTAGCATACCATCTGAAGCAGACTCCAAGTTATTTATTGTAATAAGATTCAGACCAATGTTTCTAAATACCATACTAAAACTAGCAAGAGTGGCAGAGACTAATTATATTTCCCATATTCAAACAAGACTGTGACCACAATAAAAAGCCAATGTGAACCATAGGATTTTGCCTTCTACCTTGTCTAAACACATTTCACAAATTCAGGAAAGATCCTTCCTTTTAACAGTCCTCCCTCTCTGGGGAAAGGCACGTGACAGCATCTCCTTTTGTGGCTAACAGGAGACATGGGTGAGTGACCCTGTGGCTTTATTAGTCCTCTGTGCATCTAGTTCCTCTGTTCCACAGATTAGTTTGATGTGGTGCCAATTTCCAGTCCAGGTCCTGTGACTCTCAGGAAACCATACTAAAAGAGCACATCTGAGTATGCTAGTGATTCTCATAGAGTGGTCCTGCAGCATTGCCACCTGGGAAATGATTTTCTTTTTTCTTTATTATTATTATTTATTTATTTATATATTTATTTGGTGCTGGGGTTGGAACTCGGGGCCTTGCACATGCTAGGCAAGTGAGTTACACCCCTAGCCCGCCACCTGGGCATTTAAAAGGAACACAGGTGTTGGGCCCCACCTCAGATCTATACTCTCAGCAGTTATGTTTTGAGAAGCCATTCAGGTGATTTTGATGCACACCATGGCTTGAGAACCAGTGGATTAGACCAAAACTACATTTAAGAAATCCAAAGTTCCAAATGCAAGGCAAATTAAATAAATCTAAACTCCCATCACTAGACTCAGATGTCATCACTGTTGCATAGGGTAGAACACTGATTTTCAGGACTATGGCACTGAAGGCATCTCTCCCTTCTTTGGAAATCCTAAAAGGAAAATGAAGCCACAGAGGTAAAACATTAATGAAATTAATTAAGTAGTAGCCAATGAGACTTAATTATATCTCTAATTAGGAAAGTTGAGATTTTAAATGACTTTTTAGTTCTCCAAAGTTATTTATGGTTTTTGGAAAAAGTAATTTCCTATAAAAACTTTCTCTTCAACCTTGTACTTATGAAGTACATGCCTTTTATTAAATATTCACAAGTATAAAATAACTGCACATGTTAAAGGGTTTTTACATGGCTAAAATAATAAATTGTAATTTTTGAGCCATTCTGCACATTTAGCAACTATATTGCTTTTACACATGACTATCTGGGGTTTTAATTTCTAATCTTGTAAAACATTTGCCAAGAAAAATTCATATATGGACATAGTGATTCAATAATCTATAATCTTAAAAAAGAATAACTATAATAAAATATGTAATTACTTTATATATAAAAATAAAATATTTATAATTATAAATAAGTAAATGATAAAATAAACAATAGTTTAGTTTGCTAAATTATCCTGATCTTTCCTAATTAAACTACCATACTAACTGTATTGGCTCAACTTCACAGTCCATTTAATCTTTATTTTCTGAGATTAATAACAAATAGACTATTTAGAGAAGAAAACCTCTTTTTCAATTTCCCTATACTAAGTTTTTAAATATGATTCCCTAGATACCAAGGAGAACCTACACTGTGGATAAAATATATTAAATAGTACAAAGAAAAACAACTGATTTGGAAAATGCATAAAATTGAAAAATACTTTTATAATTTCTTTTATATTTTAATAGGTTTTGAAAAATATTCTAATCTAGGAATAAGCAAGGAAGATACATACCAAAACCAAAGACCTGAATCCTGGCAAGAATTGTTAATGCAGTTATCTTTTGGGCTCGTTTTGTTACAACAGAAATTTAGTTCTTTATCTGAATTATTCAATTATTCAAAGTCACAGGGTCATTTTAAGACAAAGTCATTCCTGTAGGAGGATGGCTATAACTCAGAAAGACATCACTACAAAAAATGCTTTAAATTCATGGCAGTCATCTAGGACTCTGATCCCCTAAATAAATTCACATCGATAAGTCCAATACCATAGCATATTTCACAAGATGCTAAATAAACTCAATATACAAAAGCACATTTAACATCAGATCATAGCCAAACTGCATTTAAGCTTCTTAACAAACTGACTGCACTGATAAGTTTTAGGTACATCCTAAATGAGACACAAGTTTAGAGAAAGGAACTGTTCAAATATATCTTTTATGATAGGTAGAGGTGTAACTATACCATCAAAATCTTAAGATTAACAAATTAGGCTATTTAAAAAAACCTTTTTATAACTGTATTCAGATACTTGACTTTTTATAATACCCTCACAAAGTTCTATACACCAAATAATCCAAGCTGCTTAAAAAGGATGACGAAATAAATGCAACATTTAATATAGTTTTTATTTATTTCATTTGGTAAATGTAGACTGTAATGATTTCAAGGCAAATTCTGAATTATTTCATTCACAATCCAACAGTAAACATGATTCTGAAGAACAGTCTATCTTCATTATCTACCCACCTCTACACAAACACATCTATAGAAATCCATGTACATATATATTAGTTTCCAACAACTCAAGCTTTTCAGTAACTTGAGAATTTAGATTTTATATTCTAACACACTTAAAAATCATCCATTTGATGCAGGATATAACCATAAGGAGATAAAAATTCATGCAATGATACTCAGGGTTGTTTTTTAGTAAATCCATTATCTGATAACTCAATGCCACATAAAGTGCATTGAATATCTAAAATAAAACAAGCGCCAATTTTATCATGAATTAACAACATATTTATTGTCTTGAAACCAAACAGGCCCAAGTTTCTTTTTGGTTTTTTTTTTTTGAGTCAGTTCTCTATAAACTCACTTCTCTCAAATTTCCTGTGCAATAAAAACCAAGATATTTCACTTTGTCTTTGCAGTTAACAAGATATGGCAAAGGGTTCAAGGTAGGTATGGTCTTGATAATTCAGAGTCAGAAAGTACTTCTTCTTGAATAGAAGGTTCATAATCTCCTGCATTTTCAGCCAATTCAATATCTAGCTCATCATTACTTTCTGCACTGTAATCAACTTCTTCAAGGAATCGAGGTTCATCTTCATCCAAAACATAGGTGGTAGGACTACAGCCAAAACATACAGAACACACAAGAGGTTATGAGATTTTAAGTTCCTAACACAAGATTATTTTACCATACTGGATTAACTTTGATTTCAATATAACATAAACAGCTTATATTAACTTTAAAAATCTTATCCAAATGAATAAGTTGAGTGATATACAATAGTTGAAAGCCCCTTTCATAGACAATAAGGGGTGAAATGTTAGTTTTTAATTATAGTACAAGAGCATCAATATACATCCTACCATTAGACAGCTTAAAAAAAGCCTCTCTCATTAGATCACTCCTTTGAAGGATTTCACCAATTTGCAGGCTATTAAGTTTTATTTTTAAAGTTCTATTTTAATCACCATAAATCAGGCAAGATAATTTCAATAGGCCTTATAAGAAACTGTGGTTATCTAATTGGTTCCTTGAGTTATGCATTAAAACCATTGAAGTCTATAAAGTGATTACCTGCCCAAAAAACAGCCCACATACCCACTCCCATGATTTCCATAGGTCGAGAATAAAAATGAAAAACAAGTGAATATACTCAGATTAATAACTTTCCCTTGGGATACAGAATAAGATATTTGCTTAAAAGCAGTAAGTGCCTCTAAATATTTCATTAGGTAGTTGCTTGGGATTAAAAAAAAAAAAACTTTCCACTAGGTTCTGTAACAATTCTTTACTCTTGAAAAAAATCACATTATTCTGATTTCTACTCATTTGTGAGATTTTTACACACACACACACACACACACACACACACACACACACACACACACACTACAGAAGCAGTTCCAAGTCCGTAAGGTGGTTAGTTACCAAACCTATCTTAATTTCATATAGACATGCTTCTTTACATCCCATCTACTCCCAAAAAAGGATTCCCGATAGCTGAACCAACTGAAAGCTATAAAATCAGGTAATGAAAAGGAACAATAATCTATTCAAATGAGCAGAGAAGCAGATGTTATTAGGCCCCTGAAATGAGAAAATTCCTGCAAATGAGTAGAAAATCAGTTTGGCTATCTGAAAGTTAAGACAGGAAGTGAAAGTTAATGGATTATATGGTTCTAATTTACTAAGAAAGCAAAACTCATCTGGCAAGCGTACTCTTTTCCTTTTAATGAACTTTAATCTTGCTCTCTTTTTAAAAAAAGGAAAATGAATTACAAAACCACCTTGATCTAACATATAGAAAACTTCCTCTTCAAAGTTCAGAGCTTGCATGTGACAGAGTAGTCCTGAAAAATGGCTGGAAGGATGGTGGAGACTTCACAACATCCCTAACACAAGAACAAGTTCAGTTTTTAGTTATGGGACTAAAACATTTAGTATGAATCCGTTAGATTTTTAGGGGAAGAAAGATTACAAAAAGATTATTTGCCTTTTTAAATGACTGTTATCAGCTTTCTTTTGCAATAAAATAATTCATTCCTCCTCCTTGACCTTGGTATTTCACATTCTCCCGAGTCCCAGGTGATTCTCAGAACAGATGGAAATGTACCTGAAGCAAAGAAGGAGGAAAGAGAGAAGAAAGGAGAACAGATCTTCTCTTGCCACCACATACTTGCTTATCTTCTTGCTGGAGACTGTCATAAGAAGAAGAAATGAAAATGGAAATGCAGAGAGACAGATTTTTCTAAAAAGCCACGCTCTGGAACTGGTGCGGGGGGCTGGGGAAACCCTCTAGAATGACAGAGGCTGGATCCAGAGAGATGAGGCATAGGGGCCAGTGTCTCCCAACAGGCAGGAAGGAGATGAAACCCTGTGGCGGGCAGGCGGGGGCAGGGGGGCGAGTATTGCTCCAGAGGTCTATGGACAGCAGTGTCAGCTCCTGCTCCCCACTGGAAAACAGACTGACACTAATCAGTTGGTTCGGGTTGTCTAGCTACTGCACCGAGGCCAGAGCAAGGGTCTAGTTCTACATGGGAAGCTGAACACGAGGAGGTTACAGCAAGGAAACTTGGAGCAATGTTGGTATCAGATGCTGAAGTGTACTTGAAGACAACAAAGCACAACCTGGAAGGCAAGGTCCTGCAAAATTAAAAGAAGCAACAGAACAAGGAATGTTCAACGCTCTGGATCCAGAAAATAACTCGATCCTGTCAGTTTTTTACATTGCTCATTCATCATGCTGACTTTGACATGAACTCCATTCAGAGTATGAAACTGCAATACCATACTCCTCTTATTCCACTTCTGCATACTCTATACTGAGCAAGATATTTGACTCCTGTCTTTCCAGGCCCTAACAAAATCATGCTCCTAGCCCCAGCTTCATGAGGTCTTCATTGAAGTACACAGAGTCCCTCCAGCAATGGTGATGGGGCCACCTGTGCTAGCTCGGGAACATTCATAGGACTGAGTGTTCAAAGAGACAAGAAGTCTGCAGTGGAAAGACGTGTGTACAGGCGTGTGTGTGAGAGAGAGACAGAGACAGAAAGATGAAAGACAGCAGTGAAGCTATGTTTAAGGAACTAGAAAACACCGAGGCAGGAGGGGAAAGGCAGAACACTGCAATTCCAGCACTCCAGAGAAGCCGGCCTTCACGATGCTGTTCCAATTGCCACATTCCAATCTATTTTTATTTGCTCTCTCTATTGCACTTAACTGTGGTAAAAATTCTAACGCCCCTCTTTTCCGACTTGCTTTGTTCCTCTCTTTTGCTTGTCAGTGATGAACATGTGCTCCTCATCCTATATGTATTTTTCAAAAATAGGTATTTAGAGCAATGCTCTTGGTGATAGCTCTTCTTACATGCATGCCTTCTAATGAGTGAACACTCATTTTTAATTTGTATTCTGGTCATTTCCAAATCCAAATTTCCAACCTGGACTTCTCTTCTGAACTTCTGTACATGCAAGGACTTGCCAGATATATTCTCAAGGCTATTTCACAAATCTGGCATGTTGAAAACTCATTGTTCTCCCCACCAAGCTTGCTGCTCTTCTCTTATTCTCAAATCATTCACTCAGGGAGTCATACAAACCAAAAATTTCCACAAGCAAGTCGACCGCTCAATCTCCTGACCACTCCTCGTCCCACTTTCTATTAGCCTCCCCGACACTGTCTCCTCTGCATGTGCACCTCCCATCTTACCCTCCTAAGCACTCACCTCCCTTTCAAATGCAGCTCAGGCTCATCTTCTGATGTTCTTCTTTAATGTCCATCTGTGATAAGTGCCCTGTCCCTTCTGTACCCTACACAAGCATTCTATCTGATCACTTACTGTATGCAGTTGAAACGGCCCATTGTGTGCCTGTTTCCTCACTACTTAGTCATAAGCACTAACGTCAGGAACTGTGACTTACCTAACTGAGTACCTACTATGAGCTCTCAGAAAAAGTCTGACAATAGCCAAATTATGGAACCAACCTAGGTGTCCATCAACAGACAAATGGATCACAAAATTATGGAAAATACACACAATGGAATTCCACTCAGCAATAAAGAACAAAACAATATCATTTACAAGAAAATGGAAGGACCTGGAGAACATTATGTTAAGTGAGATCAGCCAATCACAGAAAGAGAAGGGTCATATGTTTTCTCTAATATGTGCAAGCTAGGGAGTAGTGGGGATATAAAAGGGACTCCATACAATGGTGGAGAAGCCTCAGTGGAGCCAGGGAAGTGGTCTAAGGGAAGGGGAAAGGGAAGAATGAAGTTCTTCGATGGAATTGCTACCATTGACCATGTGTACATATGAGAATATACCAACGTCAATCTCAGTACTTTGTACTAGGGGGAGATAGGAGGGGGACACCAAGAGCTGTGTGCATGTATATTACTGTCAAATTGATGTTCATTGTGATGTGAGACTATAATGCACCAATAAAAGCACATTTTTAAAAAAAGAAGAAAAGTCTGACACTCTGCAGACACCTCAATAAACTTTTGTTGAACTCTTTATGAAAAGTAATGAGGGTGACAAGATCATCAATTTTTATATTACTCCATCCCACTAATTTTACTTTAATGAAAAAATTTTAAGGCACAAGACCAATCACAGCAATTCCTCCTTTCTTTACTAATAATTCAAACTTTATTATTTAGGAAGTGCCTTCATATATATTACCTCATATGATTCTCATACAACCTTCACTTAAAAAGAAAGACTTTAAGGTAATATGCCCTGGGGTTATAAAATAATCCCTTTATTTTTTATTTTATTAGTGCATTGTAATCATATATCTTGAAGGATTTCAGGGTGGTTGACATATACATGCACTCATCGGTCAATTAGCCCTCCCCCAATTCCTACCCTCTCTGCCTCCCCGCTCCCTCCTTCCCATTTTCAGCACAGTAGTTGACTTTGATATCTTTGTGTAAGTCCATCCTGTGCTCCAGTTTGTTTCCCTCTCCTTCCCTCCCGTCTCTCCCAGTTAGTTCGCCTTCTTCGCTCATCTCTTAAACGTCACAACGTAAAAAAAAAAATTATCCATAGGAAATACATTTAACAATCTGTCGGCCTTAATTTGTCAGCATATATACATACACGTGCACATATACACAGAACTAGTACATAGAATATCTAAAAAAAGAATATCTATTTCAAAAAAGAGAAAGAAATTTGCTAATTTACTGATATTTTATTGAAAAAATATAACTAATCTGCCTCTTGGAGACAGTAATTAACTAAGTCACTAAACTTCAATTTTATTTTTGTTACTGACCTAAAAACATTCCTTACACATGATGAGAATGTTAAGTGGCTAAATTACCCAATAATGCACAAGAGTTTCAAAACCTGAAACCAGCACATTTTAGTAATTTTGATTATACACTTGGAGGATATAAGATATAATGAAAGAACAGGAGAATTCAGAGTTAGGCCTGGCTCCAACTCCTGGTTCTGTCAGGAATTACCAGATGGATGACCTTGGGTAAATTCATCTCTCTGGGCCTCAGTTGCACATATATGTACAAGGATCACGATACCATCTGTCTCTGATCATTCTCAGAACACTAAAATCTCTGAGATAATCAAACTTAACAGAAATTCAGAATGGGCATGTTTGCCAGGGGTCCAGAGACCCCTTCCCCAGGATCAGTGGTCTGCTTGGGAGACTCGGCATCCAGTAGCATCCACACGTTTGACTTGTACAGTGAAAGGATACAAACACAGTCAGCAAAGAGAAAAGGCGCATGGGCAAAGTCCGGGAGAAGCAAAGGCCAAGCAAGGGCAGCTGCGAGGGCAGAGAAGTCATCAGAGTGTTCAGCAATTTCAAAGGACTGCAGGCAAAAACTGGAGTTCAGAGCTGCCAAGTTTCCTGAAAGAAGGGAGTTGCAGAAATGTGACCCCAATACTCAAAAGTTCCCAAGTCATATGACAAATTCTTAAAACTACAGAGTGCAAGAGGCCAAAAAGCAGCAAGAAGCAGAAAGGAGCAAAGCAGAAGATAAACAAACCACAGAAATGTTTTGGAGTCCGTGGTTCTGAGGAGAGGGGGGTGCTAGGCCTTCAGCTGTGACCCCCAGGGGCTGCGATTTAGCAAGCAGGGAGGGCTGAACCAAAGGCTAAGCTTCACAGTTTGCAATCTCACCTCAAGCCAGGGGCTCGCTGGACTGAGGAGACTAGCTGTACTCTAACAGCCTACCAGGGATACACAGGAGATCCTCTTTGAAAGAAAATATCTACAACCTCTGTAAGTTTTTATACACAACATTTGGCATTTGATGAAAATATTATGGAGCATATCAAGAAACAGAACCAGGAGGAAACATTCGATAGAAATAGACCAACAGGTGAGCCAGTATGGGAACTATCATACATGAACTTTAAACTAACTGATTAACAAGTCCAAGAATATAGATGGCAAGAGGAAGAATTCCGCCATCTACTTTCTAGTAAAAAAGGAATCACCTGGAAAGCCTAGAACTGAGAAATGGTTAACTGAAATTAAGAACTCAAAGACAAGTCTAAAACTATCTTTAGGTCAAAGATTTCAAAAGAGAATTAGTAAAGCAGAAATAGGTGAGTAGAAATTTCAGACTGAAGCAGAGAGTAAAAAGTACCCAAAAATTAAAAAATTAATTATCTACATAAACTTAACATGAAGAAGAGAAATGAATGTGGCAGAAATGACATTTAAAAAGCTAATGGCTAGAGATTTTCCAAAAACACTCAAGCTACAGGTTTAGGAGGGACTACAAATCCCAAGTCCAAAGAAAATCAACCCTCAGCACTCATAGCAAAATTGATAAAACCTGAGTCAAAAAAATTCAAAAGTACCCAAAGAAGACACATTACTTTCAATGGAGAGAGGGGAAAAAGATTGGCAAGCTGATTTCTTAACAAAATCAATGGAAATCCAAATCTAATGCAGTGACATTTTTAAAATGCTGAAAGAAAGACTAACCAACCTAGACTGTATCTCGGAGATACTGTCTTCAAAAGTGAAACTGAAATACGAATATTTCCAAATAAATAATATTTGGAATAGTTTGTTGCCGGCAGACATGACATATACAAAAAGAAAAATAAAATGGAGATTTTCAGATGGAAGAAAAATGATCCTAAACAGAAATAGAGGAAGGGATGAAGATTAGTGGAAAAGTAAACCGTGTGTGTGTGTGTGTGTGTTTGTGGAAGGGTGCTGGGGATTGAACACAGGAGCATTCTACCTCTGAGCTACCCCAGCCCTATTTTAATTTTATTTGGAAACAGGGTCTCGCTAAGTTACTCAGGCTGGCCTCAAACCTGCAATCCTTTTGCCTCAGCCTCCCAAGTACTGGTATTACAGGTGTGCGCCACCACACTGGGCTGAAAAGCAAACCTTGATGGATAGTGACTATAAAATACAATAATAAGTGTTACAAGGTTTAAAATATAGGTAGTTTAATTAAAATACATGACAATAGCATAAAAGGTGGAAAAGTAAATAGAACTAATATATCCTAAGACCCTTGCATCGTCTGTGAAGAAGCAAAAGAGTAGTTGACATTATACTCTAACACAGCAAGGACTTGCGCTGTAATCTCTAGGGTACTAAGAGGAACAGTAAAAGAAAATGGAACAAGCTCACAGACACAAAAGTGGATAATAAAAAATATTTAATCTCAAAGAAGACAAGGAAAGAAAACATGGAACAGGTGAGAAAGACAGAAAACAAATGCAGTAAATTACAAATTTAAATGCATCAGTAATTCATTAAATGGAAATGGAGTAAATATACCAATTTGAAGACAAGGATATCAGACTGGATGACAAACCATGTAATTATATTCTGTATATAAGATTCACCTTTTACATATAAGTACACAGAAAGGCTGAGAATGAAAGGATAGATCCAAATACTAACCAAAGAAAGATAGGGGAGCTATGCTAGTATACAACAAAATAGAATATAAAGCAAGAAACATAACTAAAGGAAGAGACGTTTCATAATAATAAAACAATCAATCCCTCAGAATGACCTGACAATTCAAAGGTCCTATATGTCTACTACATGACATCAAGACAAATAAAGCAATATTCAACAGTACTAAAAGGAAAAGTAGACACATTCACAGTCATAGGAGAAACCTGAAAACACTTTTTCTTTTGCGGTACCGGGGACTGAACCCAGGGGCGTTCTACCTCCGCGCTACACCCCCAGCCCTATTTTTTTTATGCTTTATTTTGAAACCGGGTCTCACGAAGTTGCAGAGGGGCTCACTAGGTAGAGAGAGAGAGAGAGAGAGAGAGAGAGAGAGAGAGAGAGAGAGAGA